>NW_026464284.1:0-14394 GCF_026875155.1 Cherax quadricarinatus
GGGGGGGGGGGGGGTCTAAGGACAAGGAAGCTTTAGACTGATTTTTTCCAGGGGATTTGTTACAACTGGGAGCTCCTAAGATTTTGAAAATTTGTTCGGATTTTTAACCCTGAGGGTTAACACCCACGGTAACAGAAGTCATGCGTCATCGAGATTCTGCCTTATTTCACGGGGTCCTCATCTTGTCCCCCAATTACCCACACCAGTCTACTAACACTAGTACCTATTTGCTGCCAGTGTAACAGGACAACAGTTATTTAAAACGGTTCGAATAGTTTCCAACCCCGCGGAATCGAACCCGGCCCCCGCGTGTGAAGCTAGAGCTTTGTGATCTCTACCAGAAATCTATATTTCTATGACCTCCCTTACGTTTGAAGACCCAATGCACGAGATGATTTCTACAAATAGCATTATTATATTAGCAACATCCACAGCACCTGGTGCCCTGAATCTTTGGAGGCTTCCTCTAACTAACATTGATGCGATGAGGAACTGTGCTCTGGTCTGATTAAGGGCAAGTATTCAACATCTGAGCCGCTGTAACTGTGTGTTGGACGTTTGTCCGCATCGTAACCAAAGCTCAAATTCCACATTTCCACGATACCGTTGGCCACAAAATAATAAGAGAAATACATACTGAGTATTATCTCACTAAGGATGGGGGGTGGGGAAGTAGACTGAATGTAAGCCTCTTTAGCTCTCCAGGTGGTATTTTGGTCACTGAAACTGTACTCCTAAGATCTGACACCATGCTGCCTTTCAGAAGTACGAACTTACTTCAGAAGTTGAGATACCTCCCTCATCCAAGGAAAGTGTATACTAGTATTAATTTCCTAATCTCATTACCTAATTAAACCTAATATAGCTAAGTAATTATTTAATTCAATATTATTTACTAACATTATTTAACCTTACCTAAATAATTACTTAAAACGTAAATCTATCAATTATATATTTATCTACGATTTATACACTAATGAATGAAATTATAAGGTTCCTAGACTACCATCTAGTTATATTGCAAACGAATCCCGACGGTTGGAATTTTTGGTCTTAAATAATTTTCTCGAGAGGGTAGTAGATGGAGGGGAGGTAAGACTGGGTATAAGTAAGGCAGATGGTAAGATAAGTAATCATATGGACTTGTGAATGAGAAGGTATTAGACTGAATAGTAGGTATAAACAGGATAAGGCAGGTAGAGCAGGATTATTAGTAAGTTTTTTAAGTTGTCACAAATACAGTTTACACAGATTCATCATAGCAACATATGTGTACAAGAACCTGGTATCAAAAAAGTCAAAGTGCTATTCCATTGGGGTACCTTTTAAATTAGAGTATGTTCTTATACTTAAAGGAGTATACTTTTACTTTAGTTATAAAGGAGATATACTAGGAAATAGTAAATTGAAGTTATTTGATATTACCAGATGGTTGGGTTAGCTAAAAAAATAAAAAATCATTCTCCTCCCTTTCTGTCGTTACATTCATCAGGCATCTTTTGGCACTCTTCTTGAACTGGTTCATGCTATGACTGACTTTGACATGTGCGGGCAGTCTGTTCCAATCCTCTATTGCTGTACAATAAAAGGTGTTTGAAGCCAGGCCATTGTCTGTGGGTACTGCAGAGTTGTGCTTTCTCTCCCTAGTACTATGATTGCTTTGGTTCCCAGCCTTAACAAAATTAGCAGCAAGATATTATTGACACTTTGTGAGCAATTTTATAAACCTGATTTAACTTCATTTGTTTTACTCTGTCTTCAACATTCAGCATATTCAATTGTAATTCATCCTGGCTTACATGTTGTCTTGGACCCAGGTCCAGGATGAATCTTACCATTTTGTTTGGGTGATTTGCAGTCTATCTTTTTTTCTTTTTTGTCTAGGCGGAGTACCACGAAGAGCAAGCGTAGTCCATATGACATTGTATAAGGGCTCGACATAGAGTCCTGCGAGCCTCAGTGGGTGGACACTGTGCTTGTCTATAGAGGAACTTCAGTCTGGCATTCGCTTTTTTTACTACACTGTTCCCTATCAGTACTCCTGACATGCATGGGTCAAAGGGAATTCCCAGATATCTTACTGAGGAAACTGAAGTGATGGGTTCCCCATTACATCGGACATTAAAATTATTTGCCCTTCTCAGTTTATGTTTCGTGCCAAAGAAAATGGCTTCAGTTTTCCCGAGGCGTAACGATATTTGTTGTCTACTAAACATTTGCTGCAGGACTCCAGTTCTAGTGTTATTACATTACATATCTTGTGGGTCTTTACCTGACACTAACAGAGCACTGCCATCCGCATACAGTAGGAGTTTGCACATGCACTGATGGGCATGTCGTTTACATATCATAGAAATAATAAGGGAAACTCCGCGTGCTATCGGCAGGAGTTTTGATTCAGTTTTTTTTGATTTTGACAATTTGTTTCCTATTGCTAAGATAAGACTTAAACCAGCCTATGGAACCTATGCAATACTTGAAGTTTCTTACATAATATATTGTGGTTGACAGTATCGAAGGAGTTGTGTAAGTTTAAGGTTACCATTCCTATGAGATTTCGTATCGACATTTCAGTTCTCAGGTAATCCATCAGATTAATTAGGGAGGTGTCGGTTGAGTAAGATCTCTTAAACCCTGATTGGTAACTATGAAGAATGTTGTTGTCATTAAGATACTTAACTACTTGAGAGTACACCGCCCTCTCTAGAATTTTGGATATTACACTGAGTATACTAACAGGCCTATAGTTGCTTACATCAAAGCTACTATTTTTCTTGAAGATAGGAGTAACTCTGGCTTCCTTGAACCCCTCTGGTACGGTATTAGTGATGATAGACAAATTTAATATGTGAGCAATGGGGATTGGCAATTCAGAGGCACCATCAGGGCCCGGTGGCCTGGTCTAAGCTCCCGCTTCACACACGGGGGCCCGGTCGATTCCGCGGTGGAAACATTCGACCGTTTCTTACACTGTTGACCTGTTCACCTAGCAGCAATAGGTACCTGGGTGTTAGTCGACTGAGTGTGGTCGATCCTGGAGGAAAGATAAGGACCCCAATGAATAGTTTAGACAGTACTCGATGACGCAACTGTTCTTGGGTTATCTGGTGGACTAACCTCCGGGTTAAAAATCCGAACTGAAATCTTTTATATTATCTTTAGATATTTACGGATAAGGCAAATAGATGGACGATATAGGTATCTAGATGAGTGAGAATGTAGGTTGAAGATGGGAAAGGATCGTAAATGGAGGAGAAAATTAATTGATATATAGACAATGAAAGGAGAAGTCTAGTAGATGATGGAGAATAAGTAGATAAATAAGACATGAAAATGTGTATAGTAAAAATAGGTAGAATGAAGCGAAGACAGGCATATGAAGGAGGTGATAGTTAATTTGACGTAGGTACATGGAAAGTAGGTTGATGAAGGTAGATCAAGGAGGAGAATTATTTGAACGGAGAAATTGATGGAATGAAACAGGATGGACATGCATATAAATGTATATAATATAATAAAAAAGAGAAGGGTTTGTACCTAATTGATTATTCTTTTAAAGGTCATTTATTAAGTTTTAGTGTCTTGATTTTTACTTTGTGGTTTACATTAATTTTTTTAGTATAAAAGATGTCTTAGATTTTTGAGCGATAGTAGAAAGAGTTCTAGCACAGATTTTCTTACATAGTTTCTATACCTGATAGTCTCTTTATAAAAATATAACATCATTGTTTCCATTTTTCAAGTTTTTTCCTCTGACTATAAGGTTACAGAAAGCTTGTAATTTCTTCAATAAAAAGGCCAGAATGACTTAGCTATAGCATTTAGAGGCAGTTTTAACAGGTTACTGAACTTCTATATTACATACTTGCAGTACATATAGCAAATATATAATCAGTATATTTATAATTTATTCCCTATATCGATATATAAATAAAGGAGTCAGAGTAGGATGTGCCATAAATAAAGGAGTCGGAGTCGGAAGTGCCATAAATAAAGAAGTCAGAGTAGGAAGTGCCATAAATAAAGGAGTCAGAGTAGGAAGTGCCATAAATAAAGGAGTCGGAGTCGGAAGTGCCATAAATAAAGAAGTCAGAGTAGGAAGTGCCATAAATAAAGGAGTCAGAGTAGGAAGTGCCATAAATAAAGGTGTCAGAGTAGGAAGTGCCATAAATAAAGGAGTCAGAGTAGGAAGTGCCATAAATAAAGGAGTCAGAGTAGGAAGTGCCATAATAGTCAGAGTAGGAAGTGCCGTAAATAAAGAAGTCAGAGTAGGAAGTGCCATAAATAAAGGAGTCAGTGTAGGAAGTGCCATAAATAAAGGAGCCAGAGTAGGAAGTGCCATAAATAAAGGAGTCAGAGTAGGAAGTAGCCATAAATAAAGGAGCCAGAGTAGGAATGCCATAAATAAAGGAGTCGAATGCCATAAAAGGATAGGTAGGAGTGCCATAAATAAAGAAGTCAGAGTAGGAAGTGCCATAAATAAAGGAGTCAGAGTAGGAGTACCAAAATAAAGGAGTAAGGTAGGAAGTGCCATAAATAAAGAAGTCAGAGTAGGAAGTGCCATAAATAAAGAAGTCAGAGTAGGAAGTGCCATAAATAAAGGAATCAGAGTAGGAAGTGCCATAAATAAAGTGTCAGAGTAGGAAGTGCCATAAATAAAGAAGCCAGAGTAGGAAGTGCCATAAATAAAGAGTCAGAGTAGGAAGTGCCATAAATAAGGTGTCAGAGTAGGAAGTGCCATAAATAAAGAAGCAGAGTAGGAAGTGCCATAAATAAAGAGTCAGAGTAGGAAGTGCCATAAATAAAGAAGTCAGAGTAGGAAGTGCCATAAATAAAGGAGTCGAGTCGGAAGTGCCATAATAAAGGGTCAGAGTAGGAAGTGCCATAAATAAGAGTCAGAGTAGGAAGTGCCATAAATAAACGGAGTCGGAAGTGCCATAAATAAAGGAGTCAGAGTAGGAAGTGCCATAAATAAAGGAGCCAGAGTAGGAAGTGCCATAAATAAAGGAGTCGGAAGTGCCATAAATAAAGGAGTCAGAGTAGGAAGTGCCACAAATAAAGAAGACAGAGTAGGAAGTGCCATAAATAAAGGAGTCAGAGTAGGAAGTGCCATAAATAAAGGAGTCAGAGTAGGAAGTGCTATAAATAAAGGAGTCAGAGTAGGAAGTTCCATAAATAAAGGAGTCAGAGTAGGAGGTGCCAAAAATAAAGGAGTCAGAAGTGCCATAAATAAAGGAGTCAGAGTAGGAAGTGCCATAAATAAAGAAGTCAGAGTAGGAAGTCCATAAATAAAGAGTCAGAGTAGGAAGTGCCATAAATAAAGGAGTCAGAGTAGGAAGTGCCATAAATAAAGAAGACAGAGTAGGAAGTGCCATAAATAAAGAAGTCAGAGTAGGAAGTGCCATAAATAAAGGTGCTGGAGTCGGAAGTGCCATAAATAAAGAAGTCAGAGTAGGAAATGCCATAAATAAAGGAGTCAGGTAGGAAGTGCCATAAATAAAGGAGTCAGGAGTAGGAAGTGCCATAAATAAAGAGTCGGAAGTGCCATAAATAAAGGAGTCAGAGTAGGAAGTGCCATAATAAAGGAGTCAGAGTATGGAAGTGCCATAAATAAAAAATCAGAGTAGGAAGTGCCATAAATAAAGGAGTCAGAGTAGGAAGTGCCATTAAATAAAGGAGCAGAGTAGAAAGTGCCATAAATAAAGGAGTCGGAAGTGCCAATAAAGGAGTCAGAGAAGATGCCACAAATAAAGGAGATCAGAGTAGGAAGTGTCATAAATAAAGGATCAGAGTAGAAGTGCCATAAATAAAGGCGTCAGAGTAGGAAGTGCTATAAATAAAGGAGTCAGAGTAGGAAGTGCCATAAATAAAGGAGTCGAGAGAGTGCCAAATAAAGGAGCGAAGTGCCATAAATAAAGGAAGTCAGAGTAGGAAGTGCCATAAATAAAGGAGTCAGAGTAGGAAGTGCCATAAAATAAAGGAGTCAGAGTAGGAAGTGCCATAAATAAAGAAGTCAGAGTAGAAGTGCCATAATAAAGAAGACAGAGTAGGAAGTGCC
The DNA here is from genome assembly GCF_026875155.1 of Cherax quadricarinatus. Classification (NCBI taxonomy): domain Eukaryota; kingdom Metazoa; phylum Arthropoda; class Malacostraca; order Decapoda; family Parastacidae; genus Cherax; species Cherax quadricarinatus. The sequence continues at coordinate 6,059 of NW_026464284.1, forward strand.
ATAAATAAAGAAGTCAGAGTAGAAGTGCCATAAATAAAGGAGTCAGAGTAGGAAGTGCCATAAATAAAGGAGCCAGAGTAGAAGTGCCATAATAAGGTTAGTGACGATAGGATGCCCTAAATAAAGGAGTCAGAGTAGGAAGTGCCATAAATAAAGAGCCAGAGTAGGAATGCCTAAATAAGAAGTCAGAGTAGGAAGTGCCATAAATAAAGTGTCAGAGTAGGAAGTGCCATAAATAAAGAGTCAGAGTAGGAAAGCCATTAAATAAAGATCTGAGTAAAGTGGCATAAATACAAGAAGTTCAAGTAGGAAGTTGCATAAATAAAGGATTGGAGTCGAAGTGCCATAATAGAAGGACAGAGTGAAGTCCATAAATAAAGGAGTCGGAGTCGAATCCATAATAAAGAAATCAGGTAGAATGCCATAAATAAAGGATCAAGGGGAGGGAAATGCCATTTAAAAAAAAGGAGCCAGAGAGGAAAGTGCCATAAATAAAGGAGTCAGAGAGGAAATGCCACAAATAAAAAGACAGGTAGGAAAATGCCTAAAAAAAGGGGTCAGATAGGAATGCCATAATAAAGAATCGATGGAAGCCCAAAAATAAAGGTCAGAGTAGGAAGTGCCATAAAAAAAGAGTTGGAGCTGAATGCCAAAAAAAAGGAGAGAGTAGGAAGGGCCCTAAAAAAGGGGTCAGAAGGGAAATGCCATAAATAAAGGAGTAGAGAGGAAAATGCCTAAATAAGAAACCCAAATAGGAAGTGCCATAAAAAAGGAGTCAGAGTAGGAAGTCCATAAATAAAGAAAACCCAAAATAGAAAAGCCAAAAAAAAAGAAGCCGAGTAGGAAGTCCATAAATAAAAAAGTCAGAGTAGGAAGTGCCAAAAATAAAGGGGGTCAGAGAGGAAGTGCCATAAATAAAGGGGTCGGAGTTGAAGTGCCATAAATAAGAAGCCAGAGTAGGAAGTGCCATAAATAAAGGAGTCAATAGGGAAATCCCCAAAAAAAAGGGGTCGGAGTGGGAAGTGCCATAAATAAAGAAAAACCAGATGAAGTTCCTAAAAAAAAGGAGTCAGAGTAGGAATGCCATAAATAAAGGGGTCAATCGAAGTGCCTAAATAAAGGATCGGTAGGAATGCCATAAATAAAGGAGTCAGAGTAGGGAAATGCCAAAATAAAAAGTCAAGTAGAAAGTGCCTAAATAAAAAAGCCAGAGTAGGAAGTGCCATAAATAAAGGGGGCCAAGGGAGAATGCCATAAATAAAAAGTCAAGTCGGAAGTGCCCCTAATAAAGAAACCAGATAGGAAGTGCCATAAATAAAGGGGTCAATAGAAGTGCCATAAATAAAAGGGGCAGATAGGAAGTGCCATAAATAAAGAACCAGAGTAGGAGTGCCCTAAATAAAAAAAAAAGTAAATGCCATAAAAAAAGGGGCGAGTAGGAAGGGGCCCTAAATAAAGGGGTAGAGTAGGAAGTCCAAAAAAAAGAAGCCAGAAAATAGGAAGTGCCATAAATAAAGGAGTAGAAAAAGGGAAATCCATAAATAAAGGGGTCGAGTCGGAATGCCAAAATAAAGAAACCAGAGTGGGAAGGGCCATAAATAAAGGGGTCGGAGTCGGAAGTGCCATAAATAAAGGAGTCAGAGTAGGAAGTGCCATAAATAAAGGAGTCAGAGTCAGAATGGAAGGTTTTATGTGCCGACTTCACAGCCCTGAATTAACTGCGGTTGAAAATATATTAAGTTTTTATTTTCTTATTTAATAATTCATGTTAAAATAGCTCGTCTCACGTTTATTGTTCTCACAGAGTTTTTTATAGGGAAAAAATTAATTTTACATATGCATTTGGTAAGTTTTCATTCTGACAAACTATCACATACAGTTCCAAGAATATTGTACATAATTTTGAATTGTAATTGAATTAGGAACTGTATTTTGTTTAAATTAATGGTTAACTATTTTAAATTTTAAACAATAAAAATATATCTTCTATAATATAAAAATGTCCATAAAGGTATTATATTATTATTAACTAAAATTTAAAAGCTAAGTTGTACTAAACATCGTAACTTTTCAGTTTTTAAAAAAATTTACATTGAAAAAATATTTAATAAATTATTTCAATAAACTTTTATTTAAATCATAAAGACATTGAAATAATAAAAAAATTATTAAAATTTTTGTATATAATCCTTAAGCAAACGAAAACAAATTTTTGTTTTTACCCTCGTAAGGGGTCAAGTTAAATTTATTTTTACATTTACTGTATATAACATCTTTAATCAAGAAGGCGTACAGCTTATAATCAGCTATAATTACTAAAGGTTTTTTTGGGTTTCAGCCATTGTTTGTACGTATAAAAAATTGTTATTAACCGATCTATATGACCTGGTTGCAAAAATTTCTCGCTTCACACGGGGAGTTTTCCCGGGTTTTGATTCCCGGGGAAGGGGTAAAAACATCGGACCTGTTTCCTTACACCGGTTGTCTATGTTCACTCATCAGTAAAATGGATACCTGGGTGTTAGTGGACTGGTGTGGGTCGCATCCTGGACAAAACTGACCTAATTTGCCCGAAATGCTCAGCATTAACAAAGGGCTTTGTAGTACTATGTCATTGATGTCAGCTAGGCCTGTGTACCTTGCACATGTACGTACTTGTAAATAAATATATTATTTTTTATTATTATTATAAAAGTTCAAATTTTTTCTTAAGTCTAAGTTCTTGCCAATCGGGACATGAATATCATATACCAATAGACCACATTACTAAGTAATGACATAATAAACAAGTGATATCATTCCCCAGGCGCCTATTAGCCTTGTGGAAAATTGCATTTATCTGAATGTAACTAATTATGTACATAACAGTAAATGATAACAAAGATAATTATTATTTATCAATGTTACATGGACAAGTAGGAATTTGGACACCTAGGTCGCAAAAAATGTCCCCCTTCGATACCTGGCCTGGTGGTTAAAGCTCCCGCTTCACACGGAGGGCCCGGGTTCGATTCCCGGCGGGTGGAAACATTTCGACACGTTTCCTTACACCTGTTGTCCTGTTCACCTAGCAGCAAATAGGTACCTGGGTGTTAGTCGACTGGTGTGGGTCGCATCTGGGGGACAAGATTAAGGACCCCAATGGAAATAAGTTAGACAGTCCTCGATGACGCACTGACTTTCTTGGGTTATCCTGGGTGGCTAACCCTCCGGGTTTAAAAATCTGAACGAAATCTTATCTTATCTTAATCTTATAACCACAAGTTGCTCTGGACCTATTAATTAAATGAATTATACATCAGGAATTCTGGTAAATATATAAATTTGTGGACTGTATATTAAAAAATAATTATATATAACACAATTACATAACAGAAGGAAAATATATTCTTAATATCACTCACCAATTTGACTGGAGATTAATGTGTATCATACTCAGAAAAACCTCACTAACTAAATTTATGAAAACACTGGCCAGAATTATACACAAATCTAGAGAGCTTATCTGAGGTTCCTGGAGCTGTCTTGTCCAGTCGTCTGATATCTCAAGTTATGCAGCAATGCATGTCCAACAATTTCGCCTCCTATTTGAGAGGTTGTCAGCCCAATTTCAACCTCTAGAGCACGAAAAATTCTTCCAATTATATTAACGTTGTATCCAATTCAAAACCAAGATGGCGAGTCTCGTCTGCGCAGACCCAGGCTTTCCATTTTCTATGACATAAATATTATTAAATACAGTATGGCCATCTATTTACATATAAATACTGAATTTCTGGAAAATATATACAGTATTTTCCACAAGCCCTCCTACTGGTTAGATAAGATAAGATTTCGTTCGGATTTTTAACCCCGGAGGGTTAGCCACCCAGGATAACCCAAGAAAGTCAGTGCGTCATCGAGGACTGTCTAACTTATTTCCATTGGGGGTCCTCAATCTTGTCCCCCAGGATGCGACCCACACCAGTTGACTAACACCCAAGTACCTATTTGCTGCTAGGTGAACAGGACAATAGGTGTAAGGAAACGTGTCAAAATGTTTCCACCCCAGGGAATCGAACCCGCGCCCTCCGTGTGTAAAGCGGGAGCTTTAGCCACCAGGCTACCGGGTCACATCTAGATCCACGGGCGTGCTAAATCAGGGATCATACAGCACCATGTGAATGGGAGGCAGTCAGGTTCGATCCACAGAAGGGGACGTCTGATATAATTTCAATCAAAAACCCATCACTGGCATCAAGGAACTTACCTTGAGGGAAAAAATGTCATACATCTCAGGTTAGCTGGACCACAAAGGATGATTAAAAAAAAAGAAAAAAAAAATCAACAAACTAAAAACAAGACAGGAGATTTAAATACCTGACCACCCATTATATACAAAAAAGTGTCACAGGTGCTGTCACCAATCATTGCAACACTCTTTAACAAATCCATTGAATCCTCTACCTTTCCTACAGTTCTTAAAATAGCAAGGGTCACCCCGATCCATAAAGGAGGAGACCACACAGAGTTGAATAACTATAGGCCAATATCCAACTTACACCCTCTCTCTAAAATCTTTGAAAAATTAATCCATAAGCGTATCTATTCCTACCTCATCTCCCACAACATACTCAATCCCTGTCAATTTGGGTTCAGGCCTAATAAAAATACTAATGATGCTATTATCCACATGCTAGAACATATTTATACAACAATAGAGAAAAAAGAAGTCCCACTGGGGATCTTCATTGACTTACGTAAAGCTTTCGATACAGTTGACCATGACTTGCTCTACATAAAATTGTCGCACTATGGTATAAGAGTGCACTCCCTCAACTACCTAAAGTCATACCTCAGCATTATTATTATTATAATCAAGGGGAAAGCGCTAAACCCGGAGGATTATACAGTGCCTGGGAGGGGGGGATGTGGAAGGCATTCAGGCTTAATTCGGGGAACTGGAGCACAGATCCAATTCCCTAAATCAAGAGCCCCTCACCAACATCAAGGAACCTTCCTTGAGGGGTATACCTCAGCAACAAAGCCAATATGTGTACACAAATGGGGCAAACTCTTCTGCACAGCCAATTACAGTTGGTGTCCCACAGGGAAGTGTCCTAGGCCCTCTTCTCTTTCTCATATACATAAATGAACTACCAAATGCATCGCAACTACTCAAACCCACACTATTTGCAGATGACACTACATACGTCTACTCTCACCCGAGCCCAGTCATGCTAGCCAATACTGTAAATACCGAATTACATAAATTATCAACCTGGATGAGGACCAACAAACTTACTCTAAACATTGACAAAACCTATTACATTCAGTTTGGTAACAGAGCTACAGATGTGTCTCTTAACATAATGATAAATGGATCACCTATCACAAAACTCAGAGGGAAAATTCTTAGGAATCCACCTTGATAATAGACTCAAATTTCAAACACATATACAACAAATTTCCAAAAAAATTTCCAAGACCGTAGGCATACTATCGAAGATACGGTACTATGTTCCACAGTCAGCCCTCCTGCCCTATATCACTCACTTATTTACCCCTATCTCACATATGGAATTGTGCATGGGGCTCAACAACAATAAACCATCTCAGACCACTAATCATCCAGCAAAAGGCTGCAGTCAGAATGAAACAAATTCCCACTACAGACAACACACTCCACCAATATTCAGAACTCTAAACCTACTCACAATACAAAACATCCATACTTATTACTGCACCTACTACATACATAGAACACTTAACTCTGACATAAACTCTCCCCTCAAACATCTCCTTACCAACCTGAACAGAACACATGACCATAACACAAGGCACAGATCACTCTTTGATGTTCCTCGTGTCCATCTCATGTTATGCAAAAACTCAATGCACATAAAAGGCCCTAAAATCTGGAATTCATTACCTGTGAATATAAAAGAAACACTGTCCGTTTATAAATTCAAGTCTCTTCTCAAAAAAATCACTTACCCACAACTAAATACAATACTGAATAATTGTATCTCATAAATGTATCTCATATATGTATCTCATTATTGTATCTCATAAATGTCAACCTGTGACCCAATCAAACTTGTTACTATTTAACTTCATTACCTAACAAATACTCCATTCTACTGATTACACAGCAACACAGTAAATGACCATATGACCTGTCTTTGTAATACTCATTTGTACTAAAATTGTTATCTGTTTTACAATAATTTTTGTACCACTGAATATATCATTGCTTAGTTAATCTTAAGTTAATTTTAAGCCTGCCCATAATGCTCTGCATACAAGGGCTTTGGCATGCTGCACTTTAAAAATTGTGTTCCTTGTACTTCTCTGTATCATGTTCAAATTAATAAAATAAATAAAATAAATAAATAAATTTATCTTTCACTTTTTCCCCACTGATTCTCATGGCTCTCCTGGTTAGCACTTTTTTCGTAACTCAGCTGATAATCATAGCTTTCTTTATAAAATCATTGAATGATATATGGAATTATAAGCTGATGAAAAGCTCCACCTTTGACATAGACTCCTTTGATTTTTTGTCATCAACTGCTTTGTTACACCAACTTGATATTTTCCCTTTAGTGCTCCTCACTAACCTTACTGACTCTGCCTCTGGTATACTCACCCTCACTGCTCTCTGACCTTTGCATATTTCATCTTTAGCACATCTGACCTTGCAGGACTGTATGACCCATGTGGGTTTAGCACTCAGTTTCGATTGTAGTATTATAATAAAGAAGCACTAAACCGACAAGGGTCATACAGCATAGTGTTTTGATTGAAATAAGAGTATGAAGCTGGTAAAAGAATCCATGATATTAACATAATCAAGAAAATGAAGGCTGCAAATCCTAAGAATAATGAATTCTTTTATCCTTTTTTATCCTTGACACTGGAAAAATATAAGGTCTCATGTAGTCCCTTGGATAATTAATATTATTACAGTCAAAACTAAGCACTAAATTCACGAAGGTCATACAGCGTTGCAGGGCAGAACATGCTGAATATGTAATATGCGAAGATCAGAGAGCAGCGTGGGTAAGTAGTATGCAAGAGGCAGGGTCAGTAAGGGTTGTGAGGAGTGCTAAAGGGAAAATACAATTGAAGTTGGTGTAATAAAGCTGTTGCTGGCAAAAAGTCAAAGAGGGAGTCTTGTGTTGAAGGTGGGGCTGTTGGTGAGGTCGGAATGAAGTAAAGGGTGTTAGAGCGGTGACAGTGTCGAAGGCAAATTCTGTATGGTCGCCCTTTGGATATTAATTTTTCTAACATACTGAATATCTTTATTGTAATACTCATGTGATTGAATTTCTTAATTGTTTACATAATTATTTTAAACAGTTTATTGCTATTTTAACTTGCTAATTTAAAATAATGGAGCCTGGTCCCTGGACCTATTATGTACCTCTGCAATCTTTTGACTACAGAAACGGATGCATAATAAATCTATCAAACTTTTATATACAGTATCACTTTCCTATGAACATCAAAGGTGAGTTTGTTTACCTGGAGAGAGTTCCGGCGGTCAACACCCCCGCGGCCTGGTCTGTGACCAGGCCTCCTGGTGGATCACAGCCTGATCAACCAGGCTGTTACTGCTGGCTGCACGCAAACCAACGTACGAGCCACAGCCCGGCTGGTCAGGTACCGACTTTAGGTGCTTGTCCAGTGCCAGCTTGAAGACTGCCAGGGGTCTATTGGTAATCCCCCTTATGTATGCTGGGAGGCAGTTGAACAGTCTCGGGCCCCTGACACTTATTGTATGGTCTCTTAACGTATTAGTGACACCCCTGCTTTTCATTGGGGGGATGTTGCATCGTCTGCCAAGTCTTTTGCTTTCGTTGCGAGTGATTTTCGTGTGCAAGTTCGGTACTAGTCCCTCTGATACATGCATTTAAGATGAAACATCTGGTTAAATATTAAAATGCCATTGACATACTGTAACCAGATTGCAGTATCAGATATATTATAATTATTACTTTTGTGTTCAAGTGGAAAGTGTTAGACCTGTTTGGGTCATACAATGGCTGTTGGAAACAAAAGTGGGGTAATCAGGTTGACGAAGGAAAAGGTAGCTCTAGTTCCTTGAGTTAGGAGCCTTTCACCAGGAACAAAGTAGCACTACCTGTCTTGAAGGATGATAGGCATATTATTATTATTTTATAATCAAGGAGGAGCACTAAACCCAGAGGAGTATGTAGTGCCTGTGGGGGATGGGGTTAAGTATTCAGGCTTAATTCAGGGGAAATGGAGCTCAGATCCAATTCCCTAGATCAAGACCCCCTCACCCAAAGTCAAGGAACCTTCCCTTTAGGGATTGGGGTAAAGGTTAA
>NW_026464285.1:0-14383 GCF_026875155.1 Cherax quadricarinatus
ACCGAATTATTAAATCTCTACACCAAATTCACCTTAAACCTGCAAATACTAGAGCCTAGAAGACTAGAAAATACGCTGGGTCTCATCTTCACTAACAACGACGATCTGATAAGTAATATAACCGTATCAAAGACAATACACTCAGATCACAACATAATAGAGGTACAGACATGTATGCACAGGGCTCCTGACCAGCAAAATGTAATCAGTTTACCTGGAGTTTACCTGGAGAGAGTTCCGGGGGTCAACGCCCCCGCGGCCCGGTCTGTGACCAGGCCTCCTGGTGGATCAGAGCCTGATCAACCAGGCTGTTGCTGCTGGCTGCACGCAAACCAACGTACGAGCCACAGCCGGGCTGATCAGGAACTGACTTTAGGTGCTTGTCCAGTGCCAGCTTGAAGACTGCCAGGGGTCTGTTGGTAATCCCCCTTATGTGTGCTGGGAGGCAGTTGAACAGTCTCGGCCCCTGACACTTATTGTATGGTCTCTTAACGTGCTAGTGACACCCCTGCTTTTCATTGGGGGGTGGTGCATCGTCTGCCAAGTCTTTGCTTTCGTAGTGAGTGATTTTCGTGTGCAAGTTCGGTACTAGTCCCTCTAGGATTTTCCAGGTGTATATAATCATGTATCTCTCCCCCCCTGCGTTCCAGGGAATACAGGTTTAGGAACCTCAACCCTTTCCCAGTATTGAGGTGTTTAATCTCCCGTTATGCGCGCCGTGAAGGTTCTCTGTACATTTTCTAGGTCGGCAATTCACCTGCCTTGAAAGGTGCTGTTAGTGTGCAGCAATATTCCAGCCTAGATAGAACAAGTGACCTGAAGAGTGTCATCATGGGCTTGGCCTCCCTAGTTTTGAAGGTTCTCATTATCCATCCTGTCATTTTTCTAGCAGATGCAATTGATACAATGTTATGGTCCTTGAAGGTGAGATCCTCCGACATGATCACTCCCAGGTCTTTGACGTTGGTGTTTCGCTCTATTTTGTGGCCAGAATTTGTTTTGTACTCTGATGAAGATTTAATTTCCTCATGTTTACCATATCTGAGTCATGAAAGTCTCTTCACAAAATTGAATTTTAGTAACAAAAACATGCAATGTTATCAAGTAAACCATGTCCTAAGCGAAACAAGTTGGGAAGATATCCGAAACAACACGGATCCGAACATTTGCCTGGAAAAAATGAACTCTATGGTTCTTGAGATCTGCTCAAGACATATTCCATTAAGAAGAAGAAAGAGAAGACGTAAAGTAGAAAGAGATAGATGCTCCCTATACAAAGGCAAAGGGTCACAGAGCTGCTAAGAGGGGCCATTACAACTGACATACGAAGAGAGACACTGGTCAGTGAAATTGCAAATATCGAACTTAAGCTGAAGGAATCTTACAGGAGACAAGAATCACATGAAGAACTAAAAGCCATAAAATAAATTAAAAACAAAAAACAAAATACTTCTTCTCTTATGTCAAATCTAAGGGGAAAACATCCAGTATCGGGCCCCTGCTTAGGTGGAATGGGACATACACAGATGACAGCCAGGAAATGAATGAGATATTAAAGTCCCAATATGACTCAGTGCTTGAGAACAATAATACGAAAAGAACTTCAATTGAACTTTATTGACTTAAGACTGAGGGAGATTGACACAAGTCAGTCCATCTATCATCATTCCATCATGCAGGAGGAGCCACATGTCTAAGGTCCATCCAACAAGATAAGCAGACTCTTGGATGTCACTACCGCCCGGCTCCGGCTGGGTTACAAGTATCTTTGGCAGGTTAAATCACCACCACCAGATGTAGACCAAACGAAATGTAATTCTTGCCGGATGGACTATTGTCACACCTTCCGTCATTATGTACTGGAGTGCGATAAAATTAATGAATTTAGAGACAACTCACTCAGAAATGTTCAAGAAATGCAAAGTATTTTATCCACAGTGGTATATTACCGACCATTCTGGAGAAATACCCTGACTTTGCTAGCTGTAAATAATGCATTACCATGTGTATGTGTGTGTGTGTGTGTGTGTGTGTGTGTGTGTGTGTGTGTGTGTGTGTGTGTGTACTCACCTTGTTGTACTCATCTAGTTGAGGTTGCAGGGGTCGAGTCCGAGCTCCTGGCCCCGCCTCTTCACTGGTCGCTACTAGGTCACTCTCCCTGAACCATGAGCTTTATCGTACCTCTGCTTAAAGCTATGTATGGATCCTGACTCCACTACATCGCTTCCCAAACTATTCCACTTCCTGACTACTCTGTGGCTGAAGAAATCCCTTCCTAACATCCCTTTGATTCATCTGTGTCTTCAACTTCAACTGTGTCCCCTTGTCACTTTTCCCAGTCTCGGAACATCCTGTCTTGCCCACCTTGTCAATTCTCCCCAGTATTTTGTAAGTCATTATCATGTCCCCCCTATCTCCTGTCCTCCAGTGTCGTCAGGTTGATTTCCCTTAACTCTCCTCATAAGGACATACCTCTTAGCTCTGAGACTAGTCTTGTTGCAAACCTTTGCATTTTCTCTAGTTTCTTTACATGCTTGGCTAGGTGGGGGTTTCCCAAAAACTGGTGCCGCATACTCCAATATGGGCCCAACGTACACGGTGTACAGGGTCCTGAACGATTCCTTATTAAGATGTCGGAATGCTGTTCTGAGGTTTGCTAGGCGCCCTATGCTGCAGCAGTTATTTGGTTGATGTGCGCTTCAGGAGATGTGCCTGGTGTTATACTCACCCCAAGATCTTTTTCCTTGAGTGATGTTTGGTAGTCTCTGCCCCCCTAGACTGTACTCCATCTGCGGTCTTCTTTGCCCTTCCCCATCATCATGACTTTGCACTTGGTGGGATTGAACTCCAGGAGCCAGTTGCTGGACCGGGTCTGCAGCCTGTCCAAAATCCCTTTGTTTTTTCTGCCTGGTCTTCGATCGAATGAACTCTTCTCATAAAATTTTCACGTCATCTGCAAACAGTGACACCTCGGAGTTTATTCCTTCCGTCATGTCGTTCACAAATACCAGAAACAGCACTGGTCCTAGGACTGACCCCTGTGGGACCCCGCTGGTCACAGGTGCCCACCCCTGACACCTCCCTCGTACCATTACTCGCTGCTGTCTTCTGACAAGTATTCCCTGATCCATTGCAGTCCCCTTCCCTGTTTTTCCTGCTTGGTCCTCCAGTTTTTGCACTAATCTCTTGTGTGGTTTACTGTGTCAAACCCCTTCTTGCAGTCTAAAAAATGCAATCCACCCACCCTTCCTCTCTTGTCTTACTGCTGTCACCATGTCAAGAACTCCAGTGGGTTTGTGACACGGGATTTCCCGTCTCTGAACCATTTTGTCTGCTCGTGATAAATCATTCCTTTCTAGATGTTCCACCATTCTTCTCCTGACAATTTTTTCCATGATTTTGCATGCTATACATGTCAGTGACACTGGTCGTAGTTTAGTGCTTCATGTCTGTCCCCTTTTTTTAAAGATTGGTACCACATTTACTGTCTTCCATGCCTCAGGCAATCTCCCTGTTTCGATAGATGTATTGAATATTGTTGTTAGGGGTACACATAAACGCCTCTGCCCCTCTCTCAGGACCCATGGAGAGATGTTATCTGGCCCCATTGCCTTGAGGTATCTAGCTCACTCAGAACCCTCTTAAACTTTCTTCCTCGGTTGTGTTACTGTGTCCAGCACATGGTGGTGTACTCCACCTCTCCGTTTTTCTGGACCCCTTCTGTCTCCTCTGTGAACCTTCTTTGAATCTCTTGTTGGGAGTTTTTCACATACTTCACTGTCATTTCTTGTTGTCTCTCCTCCTTCCTTCCTTACCCTGATTACCTGGTCCTTGACGGTTGTTTTCTTCCTGATGTGGCTGTATAACTGCTTCGGGTCAGATTTGGCTTTTGCTGCTATGTCGTTTTCATATTGACGTTGGGGCCTCCCTTCTTATCTGTGCTATTCGTTTCTGGCTCTACGAATGCTCTCCTTATTCTCCTGGGTCCTTTGCCTTCTATATTTCTTCCATTCCCTAGCGCATTTGGGTTTTTTTGCCTCCTTGCATCTTTGAGTAAACCCATGGGCTCATCCTGGCTTTTTCATTATTCCTGTTACCCTTGGGTACAAACCTCTCCTCAGCCTCCTTGCACATTGTGACTACATATTCCATTCATCTCATTAACTGGTTTCCCTGCCAGTTCTCTGTCCCACTGAACCTCATTCAGGAAGTTTCCTCATTCCCGTGTAGCCCCCCTTTCCTGTAGTTTGGTTTCATTCGTCCGGGCCTTCCTGCTTCCCCTCCACTTTGTAGCTCTACTGTGTATTCGAAGCTCAAAACCACATGATCGCTGGCCCCAAAGGGGGTCTTTCATATGTGATGTCCTCGTTATCTGCACTACTCAAGGTAAAATACTAAGTCCAGTCTTGCTGGTACATCCTCTCCTCTCTCTCTTGTATTTGTCCTTACGTGTTGGTACATGAAGTTTTCCAGTACCACCTCCATCATCTTAGCCCCCCATGTATCTTGGCCCCCATGTGGCTCCAAGTTCTCCCATTCGATCTCCTTGTGGTTAAAGTCGCCCATGATCAGGAGCTTTGCCTTGCATGTATGAGCTCTTCTGGCCACTGCAGCCAGTGTGTCAACCATCGCTCTATTGCTTTCGTCATACTCTTGCCTTGGCCTTCCTGCTGTTCTGTGGGGGTTATACATCACTGAAATTATCACCTTGGACCTCCAGAGTGAAGCATTCCCGCTATGCAATCACTTTCTTCTCCGCTGTATCCTCTCTCCAGCTCATCAAAATTCCATCTGTGTTTGATCAGCAATGCCACTCTTCCCCCCCTCCTGTTCCTTCTGTCTTTCCTCAGGATCTGGTATCCCGTTGGGAAGATGGCATCTGTTATCATACCCGTAAGCTTGGTTTCTGTGATTTTCTATGATGTCTGGTGATGCCCTCTTTGACTCTTTCGTGCCACTCCCTCCCACTTGTTTGTTATTCCATCAGCATTTGTGTACCATACCTTCAGTTTCCTTTCCAACACTGTGGTTTGGGGGCCTTTTGGGGGTGGGAGACCTGGAGCATACTGTGGGTTTTTATGTTGGGGGTTGGGTGGAAGCTGTGGGGATGGATTGTATTGTGTGTTTGGATGGTGTGATAGGTTGTGGGGTTCTGAGGATAGTTGTGTGTGTGCTTGCTCTTGCTGCTTCTGTTTTTTTGCTCTGACTGACCTCTGCTGGTTCCATCCTTGCTCCTTTCCTAGCTCCTTTCACTTTTTTGTCCTCTCCCTCAGCTGCTGTCTCTCTTTTTGTGTTCTGTCTCTGTCTAGGAACACCTTCTTGTACTCTTCCGAGCTTCTCAACCATGGTTTTTCTTGAGGATCCCGTTCCGCACTGTTTCGTCCTGAGAATCAGCTTGATCGGTCGGTTTCTCCCCTTCAAGTACCCCCCCATTCTCTGAAAATTTACAATCTCGTCCATGTCTTCTCCCCCTATTTCCTTGGTGATTTTCCAATCTCCTTTCTTTCTTCCTGCCGTCTTTCAGTGTGTGTCCTTTCCTCTCTCTACCCGAAGCCCATGGATAAACACTGATTTTGCCCTTTCCTCCCCCCATTGCCCCTCCCTCTGTGACTCTGGTTCCTGTCTGTATGTGGTCATTTTCTCCCTTGATTTTTCCAGTGGCTCTTGGTAGCAGGTTGTGCCTCAGCATTTGACCTATCTCCCTCTCCATCTGCACCCCCTCTGCTCTTCCCCTTTCCCCTCCCTGGCCCTTCTTTGCAGGCTGATAGGACCTTAGCAAATTTCATATCTCCTTCCTTCCTGTTCAGCCTCTCAGTTCGAAAGGTGTGTCTTCTCTGGTCACTACCCCTGAGACTTGCTTCAGGGCCCGTTTACCTCAAATTCTAGGACCTTTACCCTGGCTACTGCAGTTTTCGACTTGGGCCCCAATTTTTCGTCTCCTTCTCCAACCTCTCTTCCCATTTCACAGAGAGCTCTTTCTCCATTTTTTCAGAAAGCTCTCCTAATTTTCTCTCCATTCTTGCTCTATCCTTTTCCACTGCTCCTCCATCCATTCCTCCCTACCAGTACCCTTGTCATCTGATCCCTGATTCCTGCGAGTCCCAACCAATTTTTTTTTCTTTTTTTTTTTTTAGTAAAAGAGAAAGTGAAAAAGAAAAAGGGGGAAGAGTGAGAGAGAGGGAGAAAGAGAGAGAAGGGGAGGGTAGGAGGGAAAAAGGGGGAGAAAGTGAGAGAGAGAGAGGGAAAAGGTAAGAGAGAGGGGGGGAGTGACAAGGGAAGAGAGGGGAGAGAGAGAGAAGAGGAAGAGAGAAGAAAGAGGGAAGAGGGGAGGGGGGAGAGAGGGAGAGGAAGGGAGAGGGAGAGAGAGGAAGAGAGAGGAAGAGAAAAGAGTGAGAGGAAGAGGGAGAAAAGGAAGAGGGAGAGGAAGAGAGGATGAGAAAGGGGAGGAGAGAGGAGAGAGAGAGAGAAGAGAGAGAGAGAGGAAGAGAGAGGAGAGGAGAGGGAGAGAGGTGGGGGGGAGGAAGGGTTAGAGGGTCACTTCACAGGAAGGTGTGAAATCCTGTAAATGGGTGTGTGTGTGTCTGTATGTGTGTGTGTGTGTGTGTGTGTGTGTGTGTGTGTGTGTGTGTGTGATGTGTGTGTACTCACCTATTTGTGGTTGCAGGGGTCGAGTCCTAGCTCCTGTGTGTGTGTGTGGGGTTTTGTGTGTGTGTGTGTTTATGTGTGTGTGTGTGTGTGTGTTTATGTGTGTGTGTGTGTGTGTGTGTGTGTGTGTGTGTGTGTGTGTGTTGTGTGTGTGCATGTGCATGTGTATGTGTGCCCCCACTTCTAAGTATTCATACTGCTAATAAATATCAGTAGTAATACCCGTATTTCTAAAACTACCAACAGTGATTCTAGCATTATCACTCCTACTTATAAAACACAGAAAGTAATTAGGTTGTAAAATTTAGCTTGTCTCAGCTTCTAGGAGTGTCTGACGTCACCCTCACTAGGCTCCCCTCGCTAGGGGTTTCTCCTCGCTAGTCAACCCTATCTTTAACCCTTATCTATGATATTTTCTGCTCTAATTCTGGAATAGCTTGCAGGAGTGAGTGACCAGAAACTAACAGTGACTAAGGCCAGGGTTCAGAAACCCCCAAAACAACCCCAACAGGTGGGGTGATACTTAAGCTGGCAGTGATGCGATGACAAGTTGCCAGATGCTGATGAAAGTAGTCGTCGTACACATCCTTCTATCACTATTTTGAAAATTCTTCACCCGTGATCCCTTTTTAACCGTATATGCTCTTGCAAACCCGCGTCCCTCAAAGTCACTTATGATGAATACACTTCACTTATATTGGAATAAAACTTCAAAATTCGGTGTTACACTTTTAAAAAGTATAAATGTCACACAACTGTTGTGACATCACTGTTTCAGCAGGCCTACTGCCACCTTCCCTTGTTATATATTATATTTTTCCTTTCTACTTTTGCTTATTAACTTTTTCACTCTCACTGTATGGTGCCCCACATTTCACTTGTTATCCAATCTCTCGAAATTCTTGAACACCCGCTTCCACACTCACTTGAATCTTTGTATATTTGAATCTGTGTAGCAACAGAAGCCTACTAGCCACTAACGGTTTGACACTTTGAAATATTAAAGATTTCAGGCTTCCTCTCGACTTTTTTAACTAATAACTCTGGTTATCACTCGTAGGATTGTTCACTGACGTTGTCACTACCACTTATTACTGCTAGCAGTTACTGCACAACTTAAAAACCACTAAAGTTCTCGGAGCCTTGTGACCCACGTTTGCTGACTGACTGTGTGTGTGTGTGTGTGTGTGTGTGTGTGTGTGTGTGTGTGTGTGTGTGCGCGCACGCGTGCTTGTGTGTATGCATATATTAGTACGCACGTGTGCATGTGTCTGTGCGTGCGCCCTCGTGTGTGTATGTGAGCGCGCGCGCGCTCGTGTGGGTGTATGACCCACTTAATATTTGTATTTATAACTCATTACAATTGTGACCAGGTGTGGACGTATCAGTGGTTCATTACTTTGTAATTTGCTCATGACTGTAACCGTGTATAGGAGTGAAGCTGATTCATTACCTCTTTAACTTGCCATGATTGTGACCAGATCTACCTGGAGTTCATTACCTTTATAACTAGTTCAGCTATCATAACTTTGGGGTCCAGTCACTGGACCAATTATGTACCTCTGTAATCTTTTGACTACCGCCCACAGGATGGGTATGGGGTGACTACCGCCCACAGGATGGGTATGTGGTGACTACTGCCCACAGGATGGGTATGGGGTGACTACCGCCCACAGGATGGGTATGGGGTGACTACCGCCCACAGGATGGGTATGGGGTGACTACCGTCCACAGGATGGGTATGGGGTGACTACCACCCACAGGATGGGTATGGGGTGATTACCGCCCACAGGATGGGTATGGGTTGCATAATAAACATATTAAACTAAAACTAAAACTCAACAATCCGCTGCCCAGACTAAGGGTCGACAATCCAAATGAACGAAACCCAAAATTTGGACATCTCAAAAATCTCAGATATTATCCTAACTCCACAAGACTTTGAAAAGGCAGTAAATGACATGCCCATGCACTGTGCCCCAGGCCTAGACTCATGGAACTCCGTGTTCATCGTGCCTTCAGCATTCTATGGAGAGGGAGCATGGACACAGGGGTCATCCGCACACACTAAAAATCAGCAGACATAGCCCCACTCCACAAAGGTGACAGTAAAGCAATTGCAAAGAACTACAGACCGACAGCACTAACATTCAATATCATAAAAATCTTTGAGAGGGTTCCAAGAAGCAAGATCGCCAACCACCAGATACACATCATTTACACAACCCAGGGCAATTCGGGTTTAGAGCAGGTCGCTCCTGCCTGTCCCAGCTCATGGACCATTATGACAAGGTCCTGGATGCTGTTGAGGATAAACAAACTACAGATGCAGTATACACAGACTGCAAAAGTGTGGCCATAGCATAATAGCAGACAAAATGTTTGATTAAGGAATAACAGGAACAGTTGGTAGATGGATCTATAACTTCCTGATAAACAGAACACAAAGGGTAATAGTAAACCAAGTAAAGTCCCAGGCAGCCACGGTGAAAAGCTCTGTTCCACAAGGCAAAGTACTCGCTCCCTTTCTATTTCTCATCCTCACTTCTGACGTAGACAGAGGTGTAAGCCATAGCTCCATGTCTCCTTTTACGGTTGACACCCAGACTGCCATGGCAGTGACCTCCATCGAAGACACTGCAAGACTCCAAGCGGACATCAACCAAATCTTCAAATGGGCCATTCAAAACAATATGAAGTTCAACGAGGAGAAATTTCAACTAATCAGATATGGAAAACTTAAGCAAAAAAGAAATGTGAAGGACCTGGGAGTGATATTGTCAGGAGATCTCGCCTTCGAAGGCCACAACAATGTATCTATCTCATCGGCTAGGAAAATGATATGATGGATAATGAGAACCTTCATAACTAGGGACGCCAAGCCCGTGATGACACTCTTCAAATCTCTTGCTCTCTCTAGGCTGGAATACTGCTGTACACTAACGGTCCCCTTTAAGGCTGGCAACAGTGCAGACCTGGAGAGTGTACAAAGAAGCTTCACAGCACACATAAGTGCGATAAGGTAAGGTACCTAAATTCAATTCAATTCAATTCAATTTAATTCAGTTCAAGTTTATTCTCTATAAGGGTTACAATGTGGGGTTTACAGGTTTTGGGTATTGTGTGGTTTACATGTTATAAAATACTAATTACAGAGGGGGCCACTAGGACACCGAGCATGGCTAGGCATTTCCAGCAGACTTAGATTAATTCTTAACATTAAATCCTTACAGATTATGGTATTAAGGCTAAGTGACTACATCATAATTTGTGAGTTTAGCAATGTGAATGCTTTTGTTTTGGCACAATACAAAGTGTCTATATTGGAGTATCATAGGCAAACTTATGACTAGTTAGGATTTATTATTTTAAGATTAAGATTAGTGTGGAAAATATTTTAACTTTCCGAAACTATAGTGCCTAATAGGTGTTTAATGTGTCGATATGGGTCAAAAATGTATTTGAAAATAGGATAGAACCAAGAGTTCCCTTTGCGCATGCGCGGATGTGCGGGGGTAGAGGTCTACTCGGGGCATGGGAGAGGCGGGAGTGTTTTGAAGGTAGTGAGGAGGCTGGGAAAGCATGGAACCAGGAAATTGGCGTTCACGGCGGCCTAAGGATTAATATGGGCCTCATTTCATAATAGGAAGTGTCGTAACTGTTCCTGGTGGAGAGTGAGGGAACGTGATTTACGGGACCACCGTAATAGAGTGGTAAAATGAGTGAATAATGGTAGGACCGGTGGTG
Source organism: Cherax quadricarinatus (assembly GCF_026875155.1). Taxonomy (NCBI): domain Eukaryota; kingdom Metazoa; phylum Arthropoda; class Malacostraca; order Decapoda; family Parastacidae; genus Cherax; species Cherax quadricarinatus. The sequence goes on from NW_026464285.1 coordinate 10,393, forward strand.
ACTCGCGCGTCGCCATGGACTGTGTCCCGGGGAAAAATACCCGTGATTTAATCATCACACATCGGTCTCAAATCTTAAAGGAGTGGTCTCCAATGTGTATAATAATTATGAGACATTAAACCATCTTGTAAATCGTAATGTAATCAGCGATAATAACACTAAGTTAAGGAATCGGTGAAGCGATATGAACTGCCATACCCAGAGTGTGTGTGCACATGTTTACCTCGTTGTTCCTGTCCCGAGGATAGTGAAGGCTTTATGGAGTCACGACTTCTAAACTGGGACAAACCGACGGATACCTCGTCCTGCTGGAATAAGAACCGTGTCGGTGTAGCAGGACATCGAAATGAGATGGTGAATGGAGGAAATAAGGAGTATCAATCACCCACAGTTAAGTAACCCTTCTAGTTATAGCAGACTGATACTGGCCAGTTAGGTATGTTGTAATTGGATAGGTTATGAGTGATCCAGCTACATCAAGTGACCACCAGAGAATATCTGGTAAGTGGTGAGATTATGTACAAGTGTTTTTCCTTGATGGATTTATCCATGTGTAACCTACCCCACCCCACCCCTTCATTCAGTTAAACTAATATAATCTATACAGTCCACAGTTAATTAGTAGCGCCGTACTTGAGGGTGCTACCCAATTTATACTGGTCTCGGATAGATATGGATAAGATTGTGAGGGTCGAGGGGCCACCTGCAGTGACCAGAGGTGGTTAAGTTTTCTCACATGTCTACACGGGTGACTACGGTAAAAAATATAGTTGTCTCCCAAGGAGATTACTCGTATGCATGTAATGTTGAGGTACGTACAAGTAATCACCCCTAGAAAATTTTCCATATCTGCCCGCTGATCCTTCCTGAACCGGATGCAATCAGTGAAAAAATTAATTGAATTAATTACTTAATAATTAAGTGACTGATTGAAGAAAGTGGGTATAGGGTACACAAGTTTAATCGATCGTGTGGTGGACGATAATTAGCCCAATTAATTGCTAGCACATGTGTGGCTAGGATTTATACAAGAGTAAAGTGCAAGAATTACTCTTATAAGGCGCCTACTTAAGTTGTATAATCAGTGATTAATAATTCTCTAACCATGACTGGATCTGATGGAGTTAATGTGGCTAACAAGTCCGTGAATTTTAGAGTAATGAAAGCATCATTACAGGCTATTAAAGGCCATGTGACGAAGGCATTTGATTTAATGAATCAAAGAACCGTGAACCCTAATGAATTAAAGTTATATTTAGATGTTTTAGAGAGTAGATTTGATTGGTACAAATTGTGGTTTAAAGACTGTGAAAGAGATCTGCTGGAGAATTGTGCAGATGGAATGGAAATGAATGTTTTAATTAATCAACATTACGAATTGGAAGAAAAACTGTCTTGTAAAAGTAAGGCTTTGAATAAATTAAAGGGTGTAAGCCAGGCAGTTGATCAACCTATTAATGCAAAGAGTGGGTTTGCCAAAACCTCCAGAGTACGGTCTGGAGGAAATCAGACAACTAAAACAGTTGGGGTATAGCCATAAGCCAGTAGATAGGTCTATCGATAATGAGGTATGCCACGAAACATCTAAGGTGGCAGATTGCTTTAATTCATACTACACATCTGTTGCATCAACACTAGTAAGTAAACTACCAGCTGCATCAAATACCTTTAACACAGACTCTGATAAGTTTCAAACATACTATACCAATAAAGGGGTAACCCCAAACAGTTGTCAACTAGTAAGTGTATCTCATGACTTTATTCAAAAAGAACTAAGCAGGTTAAACCCAACTAAGAGCACAGGCCCTGATAACATCCCGTCTAAGTTCCTAAAAGATGGTGCTTCTGAACTGTCAATCCCTATTGCTCACATAATAAATCTATCAATCACCACTAATACCGTACCGGAGGGGTTCAAGGAGGCCAGAGTTACTCCTATCTTCAAGAAAAATAGTAGGTCTGATGTAAGCAACTATAGGCCTGTTAGTATACTCAGTATAATATCTAAAATTCTAGAGAGGGCGATGTATTCTCAAGTAGTTAAGTACCTTAATGAACAACATTCTCCATAGCTATCAATCGGGCTTTAGAAGATCCTACTCAACCGACACCTCCCTTATTAATCTGATGGATTACCTGAGAACTGAAATGTCAAAGGGGAACCTCATAGGTATGGTAACCTTAGACCTGCAAAAGGCCTTCGATACTGTCAACCACAATATATTATGTAATAAACTTCAAGCTATCGGTATAGGTTCTGTAGACTGGTTTAAGTCCTACCTTAGCAACAGGAGACAAATAGTCAAAATCAACAAAACAGAATCAGAACTCCTGCCGATAACATGTGGAGTTCCCCAAGGTAGTATTCTGGGTCCCTTATTATTCTTACGTTATGTCAATGATATGCCTATCAGTGTCAAGTGCAAACTCCTACTGTATGCAGATGACAGTGCTCTGTTAGTGTCAGGTAAAGACCCACAAAATATTGCTAATGTTTTAACACTGGAACTGGAGTCCTGCAGCAAATGGTTAGTAGACAACAAACTATCATTACACCTAGGGAAAACTGAAGCCATTCTCTTTGGCACGAAACATAAACTGAGAAGGGTAAATAATTTTAATGTTCAATGTAATGGGGAGCCCATCACTTTGGTTTCATCAGTAAAATATTTGGGAATCCCCTTTGACCCATGCATGTCAGGAGAATTGATGGGGAACAGTGTAGTAAAGAAAGCGAATGCCAGACTGAAGTTCCTGTATAGACAAGCACAGTGTCTACCTACTGAGGCTCGCAGGACCCTATGTCTAGCCCTTATGCAATGCCATATGGATTACGCTTGCTCTTCTTGGTACTCTGCCTTGACAAAAAAACTGAAAGATAGACTGCAAATCACCCAGAACAAAATCGTAAGATTCATCCTGGGGCTGGGACCAAGAGAACATGTAGGCCAGGATGAATTACAGCAGTTGGATATGCTGAATGTTGAAGACAGAGTAAAACAACTGAAGATAAATCATGTTTATAAAATTGCTCACAAACAATGTCCAGAATATCTTGCTGTCAATTTTGTCAAGGTTGGGAACCAGAGCATTCATAGTACTAGGGGGAGAGAGCACAACTTTGTAGTACCCACAGTCATTGGCCAGGCGTCAAACACCTTTTATTGTACAGCAATAAAGGAATGGAACAGACTGCCCGCACATGTCAAAGCCAGTCATAGCATGAACCAGTTCAAGAAGAGTGCCAAAAGGTGTCTGATGAATGTAGCTACAGAAAGGGAGGGAATGATTTTCTATTTTTAGCTAACATACGTGTAAATTTTACCTTATTCCTAGTTATGACCCTCGTATTGTAGATAGTCTTAATGACCTTGGTGTAGTAGATAGTCTTTTTAGTATGATAATAAGATGTTATCTTCATTGTAGAATAATAAGAAAATATTATAACCTTTATATTATAATAATAAGGTAAAAGGACCCCAATGGAAATAAGTCACTCTGTCTGACTTTTTTGGGTTATCCCAGGTTCTCTACACATATGCTGCTATGTATGATAATTCTATGTAACTGTATTTGTGTATACCTGAATAAACTTACTTACTTACTTACTTAGACTAGGTCGGCAGGAATTAATTGTTCAATTGCAGACCAGTCAGCCAAACAGTTCTAAGGATATAACACATAATGACTCTGAAGTATCTGTCAAGTCTCAAAAGGGAAAAATAATCCCAGTGGTAATAATCATAGTTAAGAGTTAAATAGGCACATATCAAGTCAGGAATCAGTAATAGTGTTTCCTCACATCAAGGTAAGAGGAATAAGTACCTCAGTAAGGGTAACCCAGTTAATAAGAGGTCAGGCAAGGAAAAGAGAGACTGCCTCTTCTGCCAGGGTACTCGTTTCACTAAAAATTGTAATGCCTATAATTCATGGGGATATTAAAGTGGAGAGGATGAAAGAACTTGACGATTTATCAATTCTAGACAATCTA
>NW_026464287.1:0-14549 GCF_026875155.1 Cherax quadricarinatus
TAAGATAGTGCTGGCTTGTGATGCTGTTAATAAAGGCAGTTACTTTCCAATAGGTTTTGATTGGGTGTCAGATTGTGGAGGTTTAGATCAGGGTCAACGTGATCAATCATCTTCTAGGTTTAAATTATGGTTATTTATATATGAGTAGCTTTTGAGAAACTGGTAGTAATTAGGTACGGTTTGTTTGGTTAATTTTAGGTGATGAGGTGATTTCTTATTAGGGTCTTAAACTGATTTGCAGACAGGGGTCCTTTACTTTGTTCTAGCAATGAATTCCAGATCTTTGGGCCTTTTACGCGCATAACATTTTTGCATAGGGAGAGACGAACACGAGGGATATCGAAGAGTGATCCGTCTCGTATTATGGTTGTGTGTTCTGTTACAGTTATCAAGGAGGAGTTTGAGAGGAGGGTTTACATTAGAGTATAGTGTTTTGTGTATTTAGTAGGCACATAATTAGTGAATGCTTTGTATATTTAGCAAGACTTGAAAAGAGGTGGGGTGTATTGTCTAATGCAGGAGTTAGTAATCAATTGCATTGCAGTTTTTTGCTGGGTTATTAAAGGCTTAAGGTGATTTGTTGTGGTTGAGCCCCATGCACAAATACCATAGGTGAGGTAAGGGTAAATGAGAGTGGTACAAAGCTAGAAGAGCTGATTTGGGTATATAGTACCGTATCTTTGGAAGGATGCCTACTGTTCTGGAGACTTGGAAATATGCTGTATGTGTGTCTGAAATTTGAGATTGCAGTCAAGGTGGAGACCTAGAAATTTGCCCTCTGCCTCTCTCGAAATAGGTGAACCATTTATTAATATGTTTAGCTGTACATTTGAAGCTGTTTCCAAAAAGTGTGAAGTAGGTTTTGTCTATATTGAGAATAAGTTTGTTGGTAATCATCCAAGGATGTTTTGGGTGTTGGAGAATCCGGTGGTGTGAATCATTTATCATCAGCAAAACTAATCATATAATGATGGGGGCTGGCTAGGCATAGCTTTGAGTAAAGCACAGACCTCCCTGTGGGGTTCCTAATTCAAAGTCTTTAGTTATACTTTTATGCCTCTGGAACAACACAGAAGACTTTCTGTTGGACAGGTAGCCTTTGATACAGGGAAGAAGCCATCCTCTAACATCCATTCTGGCAAGTTCATTAATGATTACATGTCGGTTGGCTACATCAAAAGCAGATTTAAGGTCAAGGAAGGTATTGTATGAGCTGTCAGTGTGCTGAGTGAGAAAGGTAGTTATGCGTTGATGCACGCTTCTTCTATGCATGAAGCCATGCAACCGGGGAGACAAATTTTTTTGTTTAATTCTGTGCATGAGACGATTAAGAATCATCCTCTCGAATAAAGACACCCAGGTGTTGCACACATATCTAATTCCTCACTCTGAGGAATTTATATCTTTATCTAGACAATGGTATAAATTCCTCACTTTGTGAGGAAGTTATACCATTATTGTGATGATTCAAAGGGTTTAGTTAGTCTAACGTCGTTATTACGCAGACGATACGCATCCTGTGGGAAGTAGTGAAATTATTAGAGAAATAAATGGGTCCAGGAACTGGACCACAAAATTTTCATATCTCAGCAAGTTACAGTGGTAGTGAACTATTTACATGTTTATATCTGGTTACAGCCGTACTGAGTTATTTACTCAGAGACGAAATTCAGACACAATATCCCGAGTATTTTAAAATTCGGGAAAATTTTTGAGTTAGTTGTGTGAGGTATGGTAGAGTTGTTGTGGTGTGCGCATGCGCGCGCTGCTCCAGCCAGGACTTGCTTGTGGCACCGGCCGCTCCCTCCTAACACACTATATTTGACCCCCAGCAGGCCTCTAGATCTTCTTAGTCACCAGGAATGCAATGTAAGAGTGTGTGTGGAGGTGTAGGAGCGGCGGGGCTGGGCCAGGGGAGGCAACAAGAGGTCACACAGGTGGTAGTTAGGGTGATGGTGGCCTTTGTTTTGATTGTGACCTCCATAAATGTTGATTACCACACCTCACTAACACTCATTCAACATTCACTCACTCCTCACATTCACTCAGTACTCACTCAACATCAACAAAGCACACACATTGCCAGCTTTACTTTTTTATACTGGGAGGTGATGGCTGTTTTTTGTCCCACGGTAATTTTTATTTTTTTTGTAATTATCCAGTGATAATAAAATGCTATATTGAAGCAGTGTTGGGTTATCCTAGTCACTTTATTTAGGTTCAGGTCCACTTAGGTACAATTATCATACATAGTAACGTGTAAATTACTTAAGATAATCCTACCTGGAGTTTACCTGGAGAGAGTTCCGGGGGTCAACTCCCCCGCGGCCCGGTCTGTGACCAGGCCTCCTGGTGGATCAGAGCCTGATCAACCAGGCTGTTGCTGCTGGCTGCACGCAAACCAATGTACGAGCCACAGCCCGGCTGATCAGGAACTGACTTTAGGTGCTTGTCCAGTGCCAGCTTGAAGACTGCCAGGGGTCTGTTGGTAATCCCCCTTATGTATGCTGGGAGGCAGTTGAACAGTCTCGGGCCCCTGACACTTATTGTATGGTCTCTTAACGTGCTAGTGACACCCCTGCTTTTCATTGGGGGGATGGTGCATCGTCTGCCAAGTCTTTTGCTCTCGTAGTGAGTGATTTTCGTGTGCAAGTTCGGTACTAGTCCCTCTAGGATTTTCCAGGTGTATATAATCATGTATCTCTCCCTCCTGCGTTCCAGGGAATACAGGTTTAGGAACCTCAAGCGCTCCCAGTAATTGAGGTGTTTTATCTCCGTTATGCGCTCCGTGAAAGTTCTCTGTACATTTTCTAGGTCGGCAATTTCACCTGCCTTGAAAGGTGCTGTTAGTGTGCAGCAATATTCCAGCCTAGATAGAACAAGTGACCTGAAGAGTGTCATCATGGGCTTGGCCTCCCTAGTTTTGAAGGTTCTCATTATCCATCCTGTCATTTTTCTAGCAGATGCGATTGATACAATGTTATGGTCCTTGAACGTGAGATCCTCCGACATGATCACTCCCAGGTCTTTGAGGTTGGTGTTTCGCTCTATTTTTGTGGCCAGAATTTGTTTTGTACTCTGATGAAGATTTAATTTCCTCATGTTTACCATATCTGAGTAATTGAAATTTCTCATCGTTGAACTTCATATTGTTTTCTGCAGCCCAAGGATAAATCATCGTCACTTTGATTTGATTTGATTTAAGCCAGTGTATGTTTGTCTGTACCAACATTCAAACATAATATGAACTAAAAGTCTGTAATTACATTGCGAGTTTAACCAGAGTGAAGATTACTTATGCACCAGTCAAGGATCCCACTGGAAATAAGTCACTTTGACTTTTTTGGGTTATCTTAGGTTCTCTACATATATGCTGCTATGTATGATAATCTATATAACTATTTGTGTATATGTACCTGAATAAACTTATTTAGTTTGATGCTGGTTAATTAAAAAGTCTTGATCCCAGGAACTGGAGATACTCTCCCCTTCCCAGGCACTGTATAACCTGCTCAAGGCAGGTTCCTTCATCTCAGGGTTTGGACTTCTGCTCCTCTTCCTTGGATCAGACCTGAGGTACTGTTAAAACTCCAGTGGGTTTAGCATTCCTCCATAATAACAATCTTTATGGGTTTAGGAGTTCACTGTTAGTAACATGAACCGTAGTGTTGAAGGCCTCTCAGCTGGACTGACAGGACTCGCAGCAGTGGTTTCAAGTTGAAAAAATTCAGATTCAGGAAGGATATAGGAAAGCACTGGTTTGGTAATAGAGTTGTGGACGAGTGGAACAAACTCCTGAGTACCGTCATTGACGCTAAAATATTGTGTAGTTTTAAAAATAGGTTACATAAATACAAGAGTGGGTGTGAGTTGGACCTGACTAGCTTGTGCTAGTAGGTCTGATGCCATGCTCCTTAAGTGGATGAGACCTGGACCTGACTAGGTTGGGTCAGTGGCATAAGCCGGTAGGGGACTTGGACCTGCCTTACATGGGCCAGTAGGGCTGATGCAGTGTTCCTTCTTTCTTATGTTTTTATGTTCTTATGATTTCTTCTCATTTCTCAGGTGCTTTATGACCCCTGCAGGTTTACTCTCCTTAAAAATAATCCGAGGTCTACATGCTTAATGGGCCCATGCAGGTTCAGTGCATAATTTGATATAATTTCTGCCTGAGGGCTATGCTGTATGACCCTTTTGGGTTTAGTACTTAATTTGATTGTGATGATATGAGGTCTACAACTCGCGTTTTTTCAGCTTAGGTATGTCTTGAGTAATAGGTAAATGGTGAATATGACTTGGACAATTTTAGTTTAACTCATACAGGTTTAGTGTTTCCCTATAGCTATAACAAAATATTAGTTTTATAGGCTGCCCCTTTAGTGATTTTGCATGGTAATGAATTAGAAGTTTATTTATTGTCTTTATATGCATTTTAAAATTAGATTCAATCTCTTGTTACACCTACCATCCAACTTACGACCTGCTTGACATACGACCATTCGACTTAGGACCTTGTTTTGTATGCCAAATTTCTGGGAAATAAACAACTCTTTGTGTTGTACACTGTTTATCCTAAACCTTACAGTATAAAATAAAGTACTAACAGCATAAAAAGTGAAGTAAAAAATGAAATGCCAAAATAAAACAATAAAATGAAGTCATCACAAAAATGTGATGTTGATATTCAGTAGTAAGGTTCGACTTACATCCATTTCGACTTACGGCCGGTTGGTCGGAACCGAACTCGGTCGTAAGTCGGATGGTACCTGTATAGTATTCTTTGCATTATTGTCATGGTAGATTGCTATCTTAATGACCCTTGTGTTTCAGCATACGTGGAGTAGGTTTCAGGGTCAGTACCCCCTTGGCCCAGTCTGAGACCAGGTCTTGTGGTGGATCAGGGCCTGATCAACCAGGCTGTTACTGCTGGCTGCACGCAAACTAACGTATGAACTAGAGCTTGGCTGGTCAGGTACTGACTTTAGGTGCCTGTCCAGTGCCTTCTTGAAGATAGCCACGGGTCTTTTGGTAATCCCCCTTATGTATGCTGGGAGGCAGTTGAAAAGTCTTGGGCCCCTGACACTTATTGTGTTCTTTCTATGTATTCATGGCACCCCTGCTTTTCATTGGGGGAATGTTGCATCTCATGCCAAGTCTTTTGCTTTCGTAGGGAGCGAGTGATTTTCACGTGCTAGTTTGGTACTAAACCCTCCAGGATTTTCAAAGTGTATAATATGCATCTCTCTTGCCTGCATTCCAGAAAATACAAATCAAGGGGCTTTAACATTCCCAGTAATTTAGGTGCTTTATCGTACTTATGTGTACCATGAAAGATCTTTGTACACTCCAGGTCAGCAATTTTGCCTGCCCTGAAGAGGGCAGTTAGTGTGCAGCAGTATTTCAGCCTAGAGAGAACAAGCGATCTGAAGAGAATTATCATGGTCTTAGTGTCCCTAGTTTTGAAGGTTCTCGTTAACCATCCAATTATTTATCTAGCAGATGTGGTAGATACACTGTTGTGGTCTTTGAAGCTGAGATCCTCTGTCATTATCACTCCTCCCAAATCCCAAATTTCCTCAGGTTTTCTATATCTGAGTAGTTGAAATTTCTCTTCATTGAACTTAATATTGTTTTGAGTGGCCCATTTGAAGATTTGGTTGATGTCCGCATGGAGTCTTGTGATGTCTTCGATGGAAGACACTGTCATGGCAATTCGGGTGTCATCTGCAAAGGAAGACACGGAGCTATGACTTGCATCTCTGTCAGATATGAGGATGAGGAATAGCATGCCTGAAATGCTCTTGCATAATCAGTGGCTTTCCAAATAGCTTGTACTTTTGCAAGTGTTAGCTCTTTTGAAAATATACATGTACTTTACTTTCATTTTCAATTTAATTTTGTTTTAAAGTTAACATAGGAAGTAGCATCTGGCATTCTTGCCAAACCTGTGATAGAAATCTTGTTGCATATGTGTTTTAATATGCTTCTGTTGATCTTGGTTCAGATGATATATTATATAGTAGTTAGTCTATGTCTATACTTGGCATATTGATGTAGAATTGTATTGGGGCCTGAGACAGGCTGGGGTTCTGGGTAATGCAGTAAATAGCCAGAATGCAAAGGCAAAGAAAACTGTAGAGAACTGTGTAAAGCATATTACATAGCAGACTACTGTTCTACTATCTAAGTATTTTGCTACATTGTGGGAGCTTGTGTATTTTGGTTTGACTAAGATTAAATCATTTATTGGTTTTTACAAATACAGTGGACCCCTGCCTTACGATCAGCTCCCAACTCGAACAATTATGTAAGTGTAATTTTGTAAGTGCTTTTGTACGTGTATTTTTGGGGGTCTGAAATGGACTAATCTAATTTACAATATGTACATGTATTCCTTATGGGAACAAATTCGTTTGGTAATGGCACCCGAACGCACTTCTAGAAGGAATTTGTTGTAAGTCGGGGGCCCACTGTATAATAAGTCATGATAATTTGCTAATCTAAGAAAAGGTTTGTTAGGCTGTGTTATATCTTGGTAAAATGAAATAAAATACATCTATATTCATCCAAACTGTACAGTACAGGTCCTCCATCACAAATTCAGCATCAGTAGGACCTGTAGTGTGCTAGATTACCGAGTTTACCGGATTACAGAGTGGTTAGCTTAGAATACACTTAATAAAGTTAACCAACTTGACTTAAACAAAGTTCATTGAACATAGGCAAAAATAGAACATTTCCACTATTTCTGTAGTATATCTTCCATTCTATCAAATGAGATAAAAAAAACGAGAATACAGTGGACCCCTGGTTCCCGATGTTACCGGTATCTGATATATTCGGTTGCCGATGCATTTGATCGAAAAAATTTTGCCTCGCTTCCGGTATGCGATACAATTCATACGAGACGTGTCCACTTGTGGCCTGAACTCCCCCGTGTGTACCAGCGTTTACAAGCCAGCCAGTGTGCGTGCATCTAAGGATACTTTCTGTACATTCCATATTATCCATATCACTGTTTTTGGTGCTTGTTTCTGCAAAATAAGTCACCATGGGCCCCAAGAAAGCTCCTAGTGCCAACCCTTCGAGACCAAGGGTGCTAATGACTGTTGAAATGAAGAAAGAGATAATTGCAAAGTACGAAAGTGGAGTGTGTGTGTGTCGCAACTGGTCAGGTTGTATAGTAAACCCCAATCAACCATCTCTACTATAGTGAGCAGGAAAACGGCAATCAAGGAAGCTGTTCTTGCAAAAGGTGCAACTGTGATTACGAAACAGTGACCACAAATGTTAGAAAATGTTGAGAGACTGTTATTGGTGTGGATAAATGAAAAACAGATAGGAGATAGCATCTCTCAAGCGATCATTTGTGAAAAGGGTGATGAAAATCACCCTCACACAGCTATTGCAAGCCATGCTGGTGACTATTACACTGACAATGTGAAACACTTTAGGAAAGTCATAAAGGAACGAGAGGTACAGGCCTCTATGAACAGATATGTTGTGCGACAGAAGTCCAGTGACTCTCAAGCTGGTCCTAGTGGCATTAAAAAAAGAAAGGAAGTAACCCCAGAAAAGGACTTGCTACCTCAAGTCCTAATGGAAGGGGATTCCCCTTCTAAACACTAAGACTGTCCACACTCTCCCCTCCTCCCATCCCATCAATCATCACCAGATCTTCAATAAAGGTAAGTGTCATGTAACTGTGCATGTCTTCTTCAGTTTGTGTGTATTAAAATTAATATTTCATGTGATAAAAAAATTTTTTTTTCATACTTTTGGGTGTCTTGCACGGATTAATTTGATTTCCATTATTTCTTATGGGGGAAAATTGATTCGCTTTCCGATAATTTTGGTTTATGATGAGCTCTCAGGAATGGATTAATATCGTGAACCGGGGGTCCACTGTACAGCCATAAAAACCATACGAAAATATACCGCAAAGAGGCGACTAATGGCTGAGAGGTGAACTCCCTTCTTTATCGTCTGTTCTTTTTCTTTTTTTTCACTTTTGGTGTAAGTTAAGAAGCTTCTTTACATCATACATTGCCCAAGTTTCAATAAGATAGCCCAACAAACAAATGATAGAAAAAAAAACATTTACCAAAAATCATATATGGCAAGCTCAAGCCAGGTACAGTACTGGAAATAAGTCACTGTCTGCCTTTTTTGGGTTATCCTAGGTTCTCTGTACATATGCTGCTATGTATGATAATCTATGTAACTGTATTTGTGTATACCTGAATAAACTTATTTACTTCTATTCTGTCGACTGAGTAGTACAAGAAACCACCCCTTCACCTATTTCATCTACCCAATAAAGTGGTCACAAATTGGCAGTTTGGCCAAATTCACACAAATTTCAAAAGCCAATTTCAAAATAGGGTCCAGAATAAACAGTGCAGACATTCCTGGCACTAAAATAACATTTTCTCTGTTCATTAGTCATGGCTCCATACCCCTCTTATATTACTCTTGCTTACCATTTGAAATTTTTATTCACACAAAAAATAGAAGATTTACTGTTATGCAGACTACTGCATTATTGTAAAAAATTTTATAAGTAATGTCAACCCATTCTTGACTGCGTATTAGAATTTGGACTGGCAGGCGCGCACATGTTAGGCAATGACGTCATTTGTTTACTCTTGAATATCGCTAAAGAATGGAACATTGCCGCTACTGTGAGCGCAGTTTCATGGTACTTTTCATTGTGAAAGCAATCAAAATCATATCTTTTTCTGTAATGTATCTTCCATTTTATCAATTGAGAACAAAAAAAACAAGAATACTACCATAAAAACCATACGAAAATATAGTGGAACTTCTACTTATGAGTTTAACCCTTTGACTGTCGCGGCCGTATATATACGTTTGTGAGGTACCGTGTTTGACTTATATATACTCATAAATTCTAGCGGCTTCAAATCAGGCAGGAGAAAGCTAGTAGGCCCACATGTGAGAGAATGGGTCTGTGTGGTCAGTGTGCACCACATAAAAAAAATCCTGGAGCACGCAGTGCATAATGAGAAAAAAAAAACTCCGACCGTTTTTTTTTTAATTAAAATGCCGACTTTGTGGTCTATTTTCGTATAGTATTTGTGGTTGTATTCTCGTTTTCATGGTCTCATTTTATAGAATGGAAACTATATTATAGAAATGGAGGTGATTTTGATTAATTTTACTATAAAAAGAACCTGGGAAATGGAGCACAAAGTACAGGAAATGTTTTATTTTTGCCGATGTTCAAAAGTAAACAAATGAGTCATTGTCCAATAAATGTCCAAATAGCCATTCTAATACGCAGTCATGAATGGTTGATGTAATTTTTACAATTATTACAGTATTGCAGTAGTCTGCATAACAGTAAATCTTCTATTTTTTGTTTGAATAAAATTTCAAAATAAAAAGCAAGAGTAATATCACAGGGACCCGGAGACATGACTGGATGAACAAAGAAAATCTTATTTTAGAGCCAGGAATGTCCCGCATTGTTCATTTCTGGGTCTTATTTTGAAATTGTCGTATTTTTTAATTTTCGTGAAATTGGCCAAATTGCAAATTTCTGACCATGTTATTGGGGAGTTGAAATTCGGAAATGGGGCAGTTTCCCTTTTGCTCAATCGATAGAAAAAATAGAGTTCTGAAGAAATAGTTATGAGTTTGGTTGACTGGAATGACGGAATTAGCCGAAAATAGGGCTCAAAGTGGGCGAAATTGCCGATTTTTAAATATCGCCGAAGTCGCTAACTTCGCGAGAGCGTAATTCCGTCAGTTTTCCATCAAATTTCGTTTTTTTGGTGTCTCTACAATCGGGAAAAGATTCTCTATCATTTCATAAGAAAAAATATTTTTTTTTTTTTTTCGAATATTTTGCGACACCAGGAGCAACTTCAGGATTGGGCCCTTCGACAGTCAAAGGGTTAATCCATTCCATGACCTTGCTCACATCTGGATTTGCTCGTTTGCAGAGTCAATTTTCCCCATTTAAATTAATTGAAATGCAATTAATCTATTCCAGTGGAACCTCAAATTTCGAACGTATCACTTATTGAACTCTTCGAAAATCTACCGCTTTTTTCGAACCAACTTTGTCCCTATTATTGAACTCACCCCTATTTTCAAACCGCCAGGTACCGAACCTGTCCGCCAGCTCGCTCTGTTCGCGTCCCCGCACAGGCACTGTGAGCCAGTCTGGCTTTGTTGATGCTTGAGTGAACACTAACCTGTGCTCTCATTCAAACATTTTACAATTAATTCATTGTGTTTAGTGCTTGTGGGACTGTGAAATAAGCTACCATAAGCCCAAAGAAACTTGCTAGTGGTACCCCTGTGGTAAAGAAAGTGAGAAATACCATAGATGTGAAGAAGGAAATAATACAGAAGTATGAGAGTGGTGTGAAACTTGTTGAGCTTGCCAGGATGTATGGGTAAAACAGGTCGATCATCGCCTCTATCTTGGCAAAGAATGAACAAATCAAGACAGAGAAGGGAAATAACCCCAGAGAGGGCTTTGATACCTTAAGTCCTTATGGAGGGGATTTCCCTTCCAAACACTAACCTCCAACTCCCTCCCTCCCTCCCTCCCTATCTTCCAGATGCCATCACCAATCTTCAATAAAGGTAAGTAAAAATGTTATTTTATATGTTTATTTAAATTTATTAATGCAGGTAGCATCCGACTTACGACCGAGTTCGGTTCCGACAAACCGGTCACAAGTCGAAATGGACATAACTCAAACCTTACTACTGAATATCAACATCACATTTTTGTAATGACTTTATTTTGTTATTGTATTCTGATATATCATTTTTTACTTTACTTTTTATGCTGTTAGTACTGTATTTTATACTGTAAGGTTTAGGATAAACACTGTGTACAACACAAGCAGTTGTTTATTTCCCAGAAATTTGGCATAAAAAACATGGTTGTAAGTCGAATGGTCATATGTCAAGCAGGTTGTAAGTCGGATGGTAGGTGTACATAATTGTACACTATATTTGTTGTGCGTATGTAAAACTAATTAACCCTTAAATGGTCCAAACAAATCGTCGTTCAAATTCGTAGTGCTACACAAGTAGATCTACTTTTTTTAACATTTTCGAATGTAACAAAAAAAATGTAGATAAAGTTTTTTTTTTACACGTTTTCAAATGTAAAACAAAAAGATCTACATTTTTTTACATACTTTCAGTTGTTGAAAAACGTATATATACGTTTGGACCATTTAAGGGTTAATTTATATATATATATATATATATAATATATATATATATATATATATATAATATATATATATATATATATATATATATATATATATATATATATATATATATATATATATATATATATATATATATATATATATATATATATATATATATATATATATATATATATATATATATATATATATATATATAATATATATATATATATATAAATATATAATATATATATATATATATATATATATATATATATATATATATATATATATATATATAATTTTTTTTTTTTTTTTTTGTGAATGTTTTTGGGTTTCTGGAATGGATTAGTTGTATTTCCATTATTTCTTATGGGAAATTTTGCTTTTCAAATTTTCAAATTTAGGACTAGCTCCTGGAATGGATTAAGTTCAAAATTTGAGATTCCACTGTACTTCATTAATTTCTAATATCAACTTTACGGCTTATTTATCTACCACAATCCATCTAATATGACATAATAAACAATATAAATAACATAGAAAGCTGATATATACTCTAGAATGAATAAAATGTCATTCATGTAGTGGTATCGCCGGCGGACGAGAGTTTGGCTGGAGACCAGACAAAATACTCCATGAATAATTTTGCTAATATCATCTGTACGGCTTATTTACCTATCACAGTACATCTAGTATGACATAATAAACAATATAAATAACATAGAAACCTGATATATACTCTAGAATGAAAATACGTATCTCATTATGTAACAGCTGGAGGCGGCCACAACCACTCCCTCTTTGTTGTGGCAAACACTGCCATCTAGTGACGGCCTTTTGAAGCCGTCTGTTATTATAATTATTATATGGTACATTATTATTATTATACATATAATATTAATACTATTATTAATTATTATTATTACAGGTAGTAGGTTAGTAGACAGCAACCACCCAGAGAAGTACTACCATCCTGCCAGATGACTGTGAAACAGAAACCTGTAACTGTTTTACATGATGGTAGGATTGCTGGTGTCTTTTTCTGTCTCATAAACACGCTAGATAACAGGGATATCTTGCTACTCCTAGGTACACTTTGGTCACACTTCACAGACATGCACATGCATATATATATACTATACATACATCTAGGTTTTTCTCCTTTTTCTAAATAGTTCTTGTTCTTTATTTCTTCTATTGTCCATGGGGAAGTGGAAAAGAATCTTTCCTCCGTAAGCCATGCGTGTCGCATGAGGCGACTAAAATGCCGGGAGCAATGGGCTAGTAACCCCTTCTCCTGTAGACATTTACTAAAAAAGAGAAGAAGAAAAACTTTATAAAACTGGGATGCTTGAATGTGCGTGGATGTAGTGCGGATGACAAGAAACAGATGATTGCTGATGGTATGAATGAAAAGAAAGTTGATGTCCTGGCCCTAAGCGAAACAAAGCTGAGGGGGTAGGGAGTTTCGGTGGGGGGAAATAAATGGGATTAAATCTGGAGTATCTGAGAGAGTTAGAGCAAAGGAGGGGTAGCAATAATGTTGAAGGATCAGTTATGGAAGGAGAAAAGAGAATATGAATGTGGTAAATTCAAGAATTATGTGGATTAAAGCAAAGGTTGGATGCGAAAGGTGGGTCATAATAAGCGTGTATGCACCTGGAGAAGAGAGGAATGTAGAGAGAGAGAGAGAGATTTTGGGAGATGTTAAGTGAATGTATAGGAACCTTTGAACCAAGTGAGAGAGTAATTGTGGTAGGGGACCTGAATGCTAAAGTAGGAGCAACTTTTAGAGAGGGTGTGGTAGGTAAGTTTGGGGTGCCAGGTGTAAATGATAATGGGAGACCTTTGATTGAACTTTGTATAGAAAGGGGTTTAGTTATAGGTAATACACATTTTAAGAAAAAGAGGATAAATAAGTATACAAGATATGATGTAGGGCGAAATAACAGTAATTTGTTGGATTATGTATTGGTAGATAAAAGACTGTTGAGTAGACTTGAGGATGTACATGTTTATAGAGGGGGCCACAGATATATCAGATCACTTTTTAGTTGTAGCTACACAGAGTAAAAGGTAGATGGGATACAAGGAGAAAAGAAGCATCAGGGGAGAGAGGGGTGAAGGTTTATCAGCTAAAAGAGGAGGCAGTTAGGGTAAGATATAAACAGTTATTGGAGGATAGATGAGCTAATGAGAGCATAGGCAGTGGGATCGAAGTGGTATGGGGTAGGTTTATAAATGTAGTGTTAGTGTTCAGCAGAAGTTTGTGGTTACAGGAAAGGGAGTGCGGGAGGGAAGAGGAGCGATTGGTGGAATGATCATGTAAAGAGAGTAGTAACGGAGAAAGAGTTAGCATATGAGAAGTTTTTACAAAGTAGAAGTGATGCAAGGAGGGAAGAGTATATGGAGAAAAAGAGAGAGGATAAGAGAGTGGTGAAGCAATGTAAAAAGAGAGCAAATGAGAGAGTGGGTGGAGATGTTATCAACAAATTTTGTTGAAAATAAGAAAAAGTTTTTGGAGTGAGATTAACAAGTTAAGGAAGCCTAGAGAACAAATGGATTTGTCAGTTAAAAATAGGAGAGGAGAGTTAGAGGTATTGGGAAGATGAGGGATTATTTTGAGGAATTGTTAAATGTTGATGAAGATAGGGAAGCTGTGATTTCGTGTATAGGGCAAGGAGGAATAACATCTTGTAGGAGTGAGGAAGAGCTAGTTGTGAGTGTGGGGGAAGTTCATGAGGCAGTAGGCAAAATGAGAGGGGGTAAGGCAGCTGGGATTGATGGGATAAAGGTAGAAATGTTAAAAGCAGGTGGGGATATAGTTTTGGAGTGGTTGGTGCTATTATTTAATAAATGTAGGAAGAGGGTAAGGTACCTAGGGATTGGCAGAGAGCATGCATAGTTCCTTTGTATAAAGGCAAAAGGGACAAAAGAGAGTGCAAAAATTATAGGGGGATAAGTCTGTTGAGTATACCTGGTAAAGTATATGGTAGTTATTATTGAAAGAATTAAGAGTAAGACGGAGAATAGGATAGTAGATGAACAAGGAGGCTTTAGGAAAGGTAGGGGGTGTGTGGACCAGGTGTTTAAAGTGAAACATGTAAGTGAAACAGTATTTAGATAAGGCTAAAGAGGTTTTTGTGGCATTTATGGATTTGGAAAAGGCCTATGACAGGGTGGATAGGGGCAATGTGCAGATGTTGCAGGTGTATGGTATAGGGGTAGGTTACTGAAAAGCAGTGAAAAGTTTTTACGAGGATAGTGAGGCTCAAGTTAGAGTATGTAGGAAAGAGAGATTATTTCCCAGTAAAATAGGCCTTTGACAAGGATGTG
>NW_026464289.1:0-14007 GCF_026875155.1 Cherax quadricarinatus
CCCATACATTAGTTCTGTTTAGCAATCACCACTGAATTATAGAAAAATTTCCCTTTTCAAAACCCTCTTCACTGCTCATTTTTCCCCGGGTTTTACCCTTTTAAAATCCCCCTCGTTCCTTTATCGGGGGTTGTGTGGTTTTGTTGTCCCCTGACCTGTTTTGCTGACTCACCCATTTTTAAAACACTGAGGGAGCAACGCCACCCACAACCCGACCCCCCCGGTTTACAGGTATATTGGATTTCTGCTTTGGTTCTCTCATGGCATGGTCAGTGAATTAGGCAGCTACTAAAACATTAACCTTGCTGTTTAACTATTCCTTCTTTCTCACGACTGTCACTGGGGATATCCGACCTAAAAACCTTGGGTTTTGTCTTTTTGATTTGACGATGTTCCGTGTTTCCCCTCTTTTCCCTGGTACAGTGATATGGGGTGGAAAGATATGATGCTACTGTAAACAGATAACGTCTTTGGGGCCCGGTGGCCTGGTGGCTAAAGCCCCCCGCTTCCACCGGGGGGCCCCGGGGTTTCGTTTCCCGGGGGTGGAAACATTCGACACGTTTCCTTACACCTGTTGTCCTGTTCACCTAGCAAAAATAGGTACCTGGGTGTTAGTCGACTGGTGTGGGTCGCATCCTGGGGGCAAGATTAAGGACCCCAATGGAAAAAAAGTTAGACGTCCTCGTGACGCATAAATTTTTTGGGGTTACCCCTGGGTGGTAACCCCCCGGGGTTTAAAAATCCGAACAAAATCTTATCTTATTTATCTTAGTAAAGATGAGAATTTCACTTGCTAGTTGTACTCGGCAGTGGGGCGGTGTTTGGATGGGCAGCCATTTTAAAATGCTCAATTTTTCCCCTCGTTTGGCACTGAAGAAAAAAGCCCTACAGACTGTCTTTTCCTGGAGATTTTTTGATCAGGTTTTCGCCTGTTGTCTTCCCGTTAAACAGGGTGCTTTGATATGGGGGTCATTTTTTATTGTAGTGGAAAACGTCAAGTCGGTTCACGTCTGGCAGGGTCTGGTACTGAATGCCGGTCCCTCTTTTTTCATATTTAGTCCATTTCGTTGTCGTCACCGCAGTTTTTATTCACTATAGGTTCCTTTTGTTTTGCAGCGTAATTGCCAATTTGGGCCCTCACGGGGTTCGGTAGCCCGGGGGCGGCAAAGGGGAGGGGCGCCTTGTTGCTGCTTGTGGGCTGTGGTAAGTTTGCAGTAATGTTCGATAATTAATATAAAGCTACGTAATTAAACAACTCGTATAGCATGCGCGGCCCAGCTCACATAACATAACCGTGCTCCAGCCGACTCGCTTAAAAACATATCACAGGTATTTTTTTCCTTTTTTTTTGGGGTATTTTTGAGCAAAGATCTTCTAAAAAGTAACTGGCAACCTCAGGATAGCTGTGAGAAGGGGTGCTCACACCATATTAATCGTGCCGACTGGAAGTCTGAAGAGAGAGGGGGTGTGCACTTTGTCTGACAGATACTACCCTTCTGGTGACGTTACTTTTTGCCCTTTCATTGTTATACATTTTTGGTAACACAATGCCTGCAAAGAAGAAACAGTTTGCCAAGAACATTAACCACAAGAGGGAAAAGGAACATAGAAGCAATGATAAGGTCTTTACAAGGAAAGTGTGCAGCAGCTGATTTGTGGTGGTGCGCCGAAACGATGTTAGTTCCACCACGTGGTGTCTCCAACCACGAGGCTAGTACCACCACGTGGTGACGCCGCCACGATGCTAGATACCACCAAGTGGTGTCCGCCACCACGATGCTTGTACCACCACGTGGTGGAAGCCCCGCCACGATGATAGTACCACCACGTGTGACGCCGCGCAACGATGCATGTACCACCACGTGGTGACGCCGCCACGATGCTAGTACACCTCGTGGTTGGACGCGCACACGATGTAGTACCACCACGGTGGTGACGCGCCACGATGCTTCAGTAAACCACGTGGTGTAACGCCGCCACGATGCTAGTCACATCCACGTGGTGACGCCGCCACTGATGATAGTACACCACGTGGGTGGACGCCGCACGATGCTAGTTACCACCCGTGGTGACGCCCGCCCCGATGCTTGTACACCACGTGGTGACGCCGCCTTCGATGCTAGTACCTCCAAGTGGTGACGGCCGCCACGTTGCTAGTACCACCACGTTGGGTGACGCTCGCAACGATGCTAGTACCACCAACGTGGTGACGCCGCCATCGATGCTAGTACCTCCTCGTGGTGACCGCCACCACGATGCTAGTTACCACCACGTTGGTGACCGGCCGCCACGATGCTAGTACCACCACGTGGTGACGCCGCCACGATGCTACAGTTCAACGTGGATGGACGCCGCCACGATGCTAGTTACACCACGTGGTGACCCGCACGATGCTAGTCCACCACGTGGTTGAGCCGCCCATGATTTAGTACAACCACGTGGTGGACCCCGCACGATGCTAGTACCACCACGTGGTTGACGCGCCACGATGCTTGTACCACCACGGGGTGACGCCGCCACGATGCTAGTACCACACGTTGTGACGCCGCCACGATGCAGTACCACACGTGGTGGGGACGCCGGCCACGATGCTAGTACAACCACGTGTGACGCGCCACGATGCCTAGTTACTCACACACGTGGTGACGCCGCCACGGATGCTAGACCACAACCGTGGTGACGCCGCCACGATGGGCAGAGTACCCACCACGTGGTGCGGCCGACACGATGCTAGTACCACCACGTGGGTGGACAGCCGACCCCGATGCTAGTACACCACGTTGGTGACGCCGCACAGATGTAGTCCACCCACGTGGTGACGCCGCCACGATGATAGTAACACACGCCTGGTGGACGCCGCCCGATGCTTAGTTCACCACGTGGATGACGCCGCCAACCATGCTAGTCCACCACGTGGTGACCGCCGCCAAGATGCTAGTCCACCACGTGGTGACGCCGCCACCATGTAGTACCACCACGTGGTGGACGCCGCACCATGCTAGTACAACACGTGGTGACGCCGCCACGATGTTAGTACCACACGTGGTGTCGCCGCCACCATGCTAGTACCCAACCCTCCTCTCAAACACTGCTCCTTGTTCATGCTACTGAACTATTGGATATTTCATGTCAGAACAAGGAAGACAAATATAGGGCCCCGAAAATTTATCCCACCTCAACCACTGCTGCTACTACCACAACTACTACCTCCACTGCTGCTACTACCACAACTACTACCTCCACTGCTGCTACTACCACAACTACTACCTCCACTGCTGCCTGGAGGACATTAGATAATCATGTGTCCACCTACATCCAGTCATAGGTACGTAATTATTAGTGTTTTTTTGGTATATTTTTATATTGTTATGTGTATAAATATCATATATGGATGCAATTACATGAAATCTGTACAAATCACTGGGAATAATCACTGGGAATAATCACTGGGAATAATCACTGGGAATAATCACTGGGAATAATCACTGGGAATAATCACTGGGAATAATCACGGGGAAATTTAATCACTGGGAATAATCACTGGGAATAGATTTTGAGAATTCATTTCTTTCTTTTCAGATTGACTGGGATGGACTTTTCAGATTGTCCGGCCACCAGAGAACTTCAGGATAAAGGGATTTTCATGGAACTTCAGGAATAATGTCTATATAACCGTTCTACTCTCAATAAACGTATAAAGGCCTAAAGAGTATTTTACCCACTGTATAGTAATGAACATTAAATGGTATAAAATCCGAGATTGTTAGGTAAGACACATATAACGTTAGGTATCTTTATTTCGAAACGTTTCGCCTACACAGTAGGCTTTTTCAGTCAGTACAGAAAAGTTGATAGAAGCAGAAGATACTTGAAGACGATGTAGATCCAGTCATCACGCCTTAAAGTTTTGAGGTGGTCAGTCCCGTCAGTGTCCCTGGGAGAAGAAGCATTGTTCCATAGTATGAAACAAATATGTAATGTGTCAATGTATTTGTTTGATTTTGTTATTTTTACAAAATGTTTCATTTATTTGTATTTATTCTGAGGTAAAACCATTATTTATGAAACCGGTATCATTCTGAACTTTCACAAAGTTATTCAGGAGCCAGTTTGACTTTGTAATGGATTGTCCTTGGGGTAACAATTAACAAAGTTATCAGGGGAGCCTGTTGTTGACTTTGTAATGGAGTTGTCTTGGGGTAATAATTTTACAAAGTTATTCAGGGAGCCTGAGTTTTTGAACTTGTAAATGGAGTTGTCTTGGTAATTTTTACAAAGTTATTTCGAGGGGTAGCCATGATTTGGAGCTTTGTAATGGAGTTTTCGTTGGGTAATAATTTTTTACAAAAAAAGTTTTTTTTTTTATTCAGGGTGAGCCTGTTTGACTTTGTAATGGATGTTTCTGGGTAAAATTTTACAAAGTTATCAGGGTGACCCTGTTTGTTACTTTGTAATGGAGTTTTGAGTCTTGGGATAATAATTTTACAAAGTAATTCAGGGGAGCCTGTTTGACTTTGTAATGGAGTTGTCTTGGAGGTAATAAATTTACACAGTTATTCAGGGGACCCTGATTGACTTTGTAATGGAGTTGTCTTAGGGATAATAATTTATCAAAGTTAGTTCAGTGGGACCCTGGATGACTTTGTAATGGAAGTTGTCCTTGGGTAGTAATTATACAAAGATTCTATTCAGGGAGCCTGTTTTGGACCTTTGTAATGGAGTTGTCTTGGGTAATAATTTTACAAGAATTATTCCAGGGAGCCTGTTTGACTTTGTAATGGAGTTTTTCTTGGGTAATAATTTAAAACAAAGTTATTCCAGGGGAGCCTGTTTGACTTTGTAATGGAGTAGTCTTGGGTAATAATTTACAAAGTTATTCAGGGGACCCTGTTTGACTTAGTAATGGAAGTTGCTTGTGTAATAATTTTCACAAAAGTTATTCAGGGGAGCCTGTTTGACTTAGGTAACTGGAAGTAGTCATGGGTATAACGTTACAAAAGTTATTCAGGGGAGCCTGTTTGACTTTGTAAGGATTGTTCCTTGGTAATTAATTTCCTCTCAGTTTTGCATAAATTGATTGTAAAGGTGCAAAAAAGTTTTTTTTTTAACATAAAGTAAAGAACATACAAATACGCATATTTTTTTGGAGTGGTACCATAAAACCTGTTTGCATTATTTAATAATTCCATTATAGATGTCAACTTGTCATTACTTTAATCATTTGTGAATATCACAATAAATTCGAGAGTGGCCAATATTGACTTTCGTTGCTGTAGAGTGTTGCCATGTCCAATATTTCACATTTTTGTATTTTATAATACCCCTCAAGTAGGTTCCTTGATTGTTGGGTGATGGGGCCTCTTGAATTAGGGAATGGATCTGTTGCTCCTGTTTCCCCGAATTAAAGCCTTCCACGATACCCCCCCTCCAGGCGCTGATAATCTCCGGTTTAGCGCACCTTCCCTCTTGATAGATATAATAATAATATTTTTTAAAACTTTATGTATTGGAACGATCTGAGGTGCAACTTTCCCCCACATTAGGCCTCAATATGCCTAAAGTCTCTGGTAAAAAAAAAAAAATCAACGAAATACTGAGCAAACAAAAAAAACAAATTCGGTCTGCACTTCTACCTTACCGACTATTCACGTAGGGAAGGTTCTGTACCTTGATGTTGGTAAAAGGTTCTTGATCCAGGGAAGTGTAGTCAACCTTCCTTGTTCTTGATTCAGGAAGTATGATCAACCTTCCTTGTTCTTGATCCAGGGAAGTGTGGTCAACCTTCCTTATTCTTGATCCTGGGAAGTGTGGTCAACCTTCCTTGTTCTTGATCCTGGGAAGTGTGGTCAACCTTCCTTGTTCTTGATCCTGGGAAGTGTGGTCAACCTTCCTTGTTCTTGATCCTGGGAAGTGTGGTCAACCTTCCTTGTTCTTGATCCAGGGAAGTGTGTTCAACCTTCCTTGTTCTTGATTCCGGGAAGTGTGATCAATCTTCCTTGTTCTTGATCCAGGGAAGTGTGGACAACCTTCCTTGTTCTTGATCCAGGGAAGTGTGGTCAACCTTCCTTGTTCTTGATTCCGGAAGTGTGGTCAACCTTCCTTGTTCTTGATCCAGGGAAGTGTGGTCAACCTTCCTTGTTCTTGATCCAGGGAAGTGTAGTCAACCTTCCTTGTTCTTGATTCTGGGAAGTGTGATCAACCTTCCTTGTTCTTGATCCAGGGAAGTGTGGTCAACCTTCCTTGTTCTTGATCCACGGAAGTGTAGTCAACCTTCCTTGTTCTTGATTCCGGGAAGTGTGGTCAACCTTCCTTGTTCTTGATCCAGGGAAGTGTGGTCAACCTTCCTTGTTCTTGATCCTGGGAAGTGTGGTCAACCTTCCTTGTTCTTGATCCAGGGAAGTGTGGTCAACCTTCCTTGTTCTTGATCCAGGGAAGTGTGGTCAACCTTCCTTGTTCTTGATCCAGGGAAGTGTGGTCAACCTTCCTTGTTCTTGATTCCGGGAAGTGTGGTCAACCTTCCTTGTTCTTGATCCAGGGAAGTGTGGTCAACCTTCCTTCCTTCTTGATCCAGGGAAGTGTAGTCAACCTTCCTTGTTCTTGATTCCGGGAAGTGTGGTCAACCTTCCTTGTCCTTGCTCTAGGGAAGTGTGGTCAACCTTGTTCTTGATCCAGGGAAGTGTGGTCAACCTTCCTTGTTCTTGATTCCGGGAAGTGTGGTCAACCTTCCTTGTTCTTGATCCAGGGAAGTGTGGTCAACCTTCCTTGTTCTTGATCCAGGGAAGTGTAGTCAACCTTCCTTGTTCTTGATTCCGGGAAGTGTGATCAACCTTCCTTGTTCTTGATCCAGGGAAGTGTGGTCAACCTTCCTTGTTCTTGATCCTGGGAAGTGTGGTCAACATTCCTTGTTCTTGATCCAGGGAAGTGTAGTCAACCTTACTTGTTCTTGATCCAGGGAAGTGTGGTCAACCTTCCTTGTTCTTGATCCTGGGAAGTGTGGTCAACATTCCTTGTTCTTGATCCAGGGAAGTGTAGTAAACCTTCCTTGTTCTTGATCCAGGGAAGTGTGGTCAACCTTCCTTGTTCTTGATCCAGGGAAGTGTGATCAACCTTCCTTGTTCTTGATCCAGGGAAGTGTGGTCAACCTTCCTTGTTCTTGATCCTGGGAAGTGTGGTCAACATTCCTTGTTCTTGATCCAGGGAAGTGTGGTCAACCTTCCTTGTTCTTGATTCCGGGAAGTGTGGTCAACCTTCCTTGTTCTTGATCCTGGGAAGTGTGGTCAACCTTCCTTGTTCTTGATCCAGGGAAGTGTGGTCAACCTTCCTTGTTCTTGATTCCGGAAGTGTGGTCAACCTTCCTTGTTCTTGATCCAGGGAAGTGTGGTCAACCTTCCTTGTTCTTGATCCAGGGAAGTGTGGTCAACCTTCCTTGTTCTTGATCCAGGGAAGTGTGGTCAACCTTCCTTGTTCTTGATACCGGGAAGTGTGGTCAACCTTCCTTGTTCTTGATCCTGGGAAGTGTGATCAACCTTCCTTGTGATCAGCTTCTTTAGTGATAAGATTGTGAACAATAAAGACAAATCTTGTGGAACATAGTGTACCAGTGTGAGTATTCCTAGACTATGGAAGACGTGGACATCCAAGGACACTTCAGCTTCTATCAAGTCACCGATATCTGTCGAAGGTGTGAAGAACACCATAGCTCACGCTACAAGAGCAAGGTAGGTTACGAATTTCTTGTTGTATGGGGGACTGCGCAGTTCTTGAGTCACAAGGAGTTTGTAATCAACCTATAGTCGGCAGTTAGGTGCGGACTTTTGAGTCCACACAAGTAAGTTTGTCAGCCATCAGTGAATGAAATATGCTGAAATAACACCCCCTCGTGGTAATTTATTGTTTACAAATTATAACTCATTTCAGCCCGTTGAGGAATGACTTCGACAGCTTCTCAAGACCTCGTCTGCAGGGGCGGCTGTGCAGGCGATGAGCTGTCTTTCTAAGTTAAGTTTTCCCTATACAAACTGTATAAGCTTAGCTGGCAAATCCATTTCTCAACATATTGGTCGTGCTCGAACCGGATAAAGGCCACACTGTGGTCCAAATATGTTGTACTACAGTGTACAAATAACCTACGAGCCAAGGTCCTTCGAAAAAAGCTGTAAAACTAGTGGTTTACAATATAAATCAGTATAAATGAGTCCCTCCATACTCAATCACAGAGAATGGGCAGCCAAAAGAAAACGGGCGCTCACCCAGCGTTCACCCACAGAAAATGGGAGCTGGGTGACTCACCCAACAAAAAACGGGGGGATGGCTCCAAGCTCGGAGAAGAGCTAAGACAACAATAACCCAAGTGATGTTCGGTTTGTCTGAGTGTATATACACATAGTGTTTATAATGTTTATAAACAGAAATTAAGAGATAAGATTGTGTTAAAGTTTGTTTCTTATAGATATACCTGTTATATTAAAGGAACTTATATATAAAGTGTAAGATTTCAAATACATATTAACAGTGACATTTATATATGTGTAAGTAATATTCACATGTGATTTACAGTTATACAGTGACATTTATAGTGTATAGTGAATGAAGTGTATAACATCGTTATTTACGATTAATCATCGTGGTCAGGCTGACACAGCAAACTCAAGCCATAAACACCAGCCACATGTACTGTGTATCCTTCATGGTCATTGACCCTGAGGTTAAGCTTAGTGGGTCAGTAGTGTCTGACTCGATTATTGCTGACTTAAGCATAACAAAAACTCAGCTGTTTATAGCAGTACAGTGTTTTTTAAACACTCTAAGTGTGGTGCTGGAATTTTCAGTATACCATTAAAATGGCTTGTTTGAAAACTCAGTTCAGTCTTTACAGACTAAGATTACACAATTAGAAAATCTAATTCAGTCTGTATAGGATTAACTCAAGATACAAACATAGATTTTGATGATCTTGAGGTCAAGTTTGAATTACTTACACAACGTCTGAAAATAATTAATTCTGGCTATACACATTATGAAAAGGAATTTCTTGAATCAGATCCGTCTGAGGATGAAATTAAAAATGTTTTGGATACCTTTAGTAATCAACAATTAAGGTGGACAGGAGTACAGGCTATCTGCCGCAAAACTGTCACAGAGACCTACTGTAACTAGTGGTCAAGCACCTGTTACAACTGTAACAACAAGTGTACCATTACCAAGCTTACCTACCTTGTCATTACCTATTTTCCAAGGCCTTCTCTTTGACCGTAGGTTATCCTGGAAACCTCACATTACCTCTCTGAAGGCAACTTGTCACAGCCGGCTAAACCTTCTTAAAACCCTTGCTCATATTTCCTGGGGAGCTGATCGTCGAACTTTGCTTCGCCTACATTCAGCTCTCGTTTTATCGAAACTCGATTATGGTGACCAAATTTATTCCGCGGCCTCTCCTGCTACTCTCTCTAGCCTTAACTCTATCCATCACCAAGGATTATGTTTGTGCCTTGGTGCTTTTCGCTCTTCCCCTGTTGAGAGCCTCTATGCAGAAGCGAATGTTCCATCCTTGTCTGATCGCCGTGATGCCCATTGCCTTCGCTACTATGTACGCTCTCACGATCTTCACAATCCTTCCTTGGTCAGTACTCAGTGGTCAGTCGTCACGTGAGGTCACAGACCCTGAGCTGCTTTGGGGATTAGTGTGGACGGTTACAAAGCATGGCTTGCTTCTGCAGTGTTTTAAAAATTGAGGTTGGAGAGTTGAAGGAGGAGGTCTTGCTTCTCCAGGAGGAGATTAGGAGGCTGAAGGTCCACCTCAATGGGTCTGGGAGAGAGTGTGAGGTGGCTGGAGTTGTGGGGAATGAGGCTTCTAGCAGTGAGGTGCAGTCTGTCTCTCACTGTGAGGAGGCTGTAGTTGGGGAGGTAGCAACGGCTACCAGCAGTGAGGTGCAGTCCAGCACCTGCTACAAGTGGCGAGTGGTTCACAGTAATGGAAGGCGCATCAGAGTAAGGAAAGTTAAGAGTGAAGATCTGAAGGTAGGAAATCGCTTCTCCTGTTCTTCAGGATGAATGTACTTCAGTGGCCAGTGAAGGTAAGGTACTACTGCCCCTGTTAATGGAGGTAAGCGCATTCTTGTGGTTGGTGACTCTCAGGTAAGATATATTGACCGTGCTTTTTGTAATAGAATAAGAAGATGAGAGATAGAGTGTGCTTCCCTGGAGCTGGTGTTGGGGACATTGTCAACAGGCTGGATAATATCATGTCAGGTATGGGAACAAGCCCATTATCTGTCCTCAGTGCTGGTGGAAATGATATTGGGAAGGGTAGGAGAGAAGAGCTGCTAGATAAGTACAGGTCAGCTAAGATTTCATTAAGTCTAAGGGAGGGATCCCAATCATATGTAGCATCTTGCCTAGAATGGGAGTAGGAAATGAATGGTTGTCTAGGGCAATTGGTGTAAATTGCTGGCTAGACAGATACTGCAAGGAACTTGCAATCCCATTCATTGACAACTGGAACAACTTTTATGGCAAACATGATATGTATGCAAGGGATGGGGTACATCTCTCTGGGGCTGGGGTGGTAGCACTTGCAGACTCGATTGAGAAGGCCATTGATGAAATGCCTATGATTTTAAACTGATGGAAGATAGAGGTATGGGTGTGTGTGGGAAACAAGCAGGTTGCAACACTTGGGTTGGAAACAGTAATGTATAATAGGCATTCAGCATGAAGTTATAAATAAAGACAATAGATCAGGTCAGCAAAAAAAGGGGGACAGCAGAGGGAAAGCAAGGGACTAGCTCCCTTAAGGTTTACTATACTAATAGCAGGAGTGTAAGAAATAAGATAGATGAGCTAAGATTAATTGCAAGTGCAGGAAACATAGATATTATTGCTATAACAGAGACCTGGCTCAATCTGAAAGATAGAGAGATGCCCTCTGAATGTCACATACAAGGCTATAAATTATTCCACACTGACAGGTCAACAGGAAAGGTGGTGGAGTAGCGATGTATGTCAGAGACAATTTAAATTGTTGTGTTAGACAAGATATTAAATTAGAAGCGTCAGCCACTGAATCTGTTTGGTTTACAGCTTCTCGAGGGCCGAAAAAAACTAATTTTGGGTGTGATTTACAGGGCCCCAAATCTTGATAGGGAGTGCAGTAAACTTCTATGGGACGAAATTCGTAAGGCATCTACATACGAAAATGTTGTGCTAATGGGAGATTTCAACTATAGACAGATTGACTGGAGCAATTTGACAGAAATTTAGAGTCAGGTGACTTTCTTGATACGATCCGGGATTGTTTTTTAAAACAGTTTGTGACAGAGCCAACTAGGGGAAATAACCTCCCTTGATTTGGTTCTTGCCAGTAGGGAAACACTAATTAATAATCTTGAGTTAATGATGAGCTTGGGGAAAGTGATCACAAATCACTCAGTTTTAATATATCATGAATTCCCCCTAATAATGGCAATCAAGTCTCCGTCCCTGACTTTCGCTTGGCTGATTTCATAGGACTGAAAAATTACTTAGGTGGGCTGAACTGGAATGACCTGACTAAGGGTCAGGTAGGTGGTGATGGTTGCCGATATGATGCTTTTCCAGGGCATAGTTCTAGCTGCTCAGTCAAATTATGTTCCAAAAAAGGAAATCAGATCAAACAAAAATGATCCTAAATGGATGAACAATAGATTAAAATATCTGATTGGTCAAAGAGAGGCATATATAGGCAAATCAAAAGAGGAGAGGGGCAATTGAGAAATCGATATATTCAGTTAAAGAGAGAAATAAAAAAGGGAATTAGAAAAGCAAAAGAGATTATGAGGGTTAAAGTTGCAAGAGAATCGAAGACTAACCCAAAAGGATTCTTTCAGGTATACAGAAGTAAGATCAGGGACAAGATAGGCCCACTCAAAAGTTCCTTTGGGTCAGCTCACGGGCAGTGATAAGGAAATGTGTAGAATTTTTAACACATACTTCCTCTCAGTTTTTACACAGGAGGATACCAGCGATATTCCAGTAATGATAAATTATGTAGAACAGGACGATAATAAACTGTGGCACTATTAGGGGCACAAGTGACATGGTCCTTAGGCAAATAGATAAATTAAAACCTAACAAATCCCAGGCCCTGATGAACTGTATGCAAGGGTTCTAAAGGAATGTAAAGAGGAGCTTAGCACACCTTTGGCTAATCTTTTCAACATATCACTACAAACTGGCATGGTGCCCCGATAAGTGGAAAATGGCAAATGTGATACCTATTTTCAAAACAGGTGACAGGTCCTTAGCTTCGAACTATAGACCAATAAGCCTAACCTCCATAGTGGGAAAATTTATGGAATCAATAATTGCCGAGGCTGTTCGTAGCCACCTTGAAAAGCATAAATTAATCAACGAATCTCAGCATGGTTTTACAAAGGGGCGTTCCTGCCTTACGAATTTATTAACTTTTTTCACTAGGTATTTGAGGAGGTAGATACATGGTAATGAATATGATATTGTGTATATGGACTTCAGTAAGGCTTTTGACAGGGTCCCACATCAGAGACTATTGAGGAAAATTAAGCACATGGAATAGGAGGAGAAATTTTTTCCTGGATAGAGGCATGGTTGACAAATAGGCAGCAGAGAGTTTGCATAAATGGGGAGAAATCAGAGTGGGGAAGCGTCACGAGCGGTGTTCCACAGGGTCAGTGTTGGGCCCCCTGCTGTTCACAATCTACATAAACGACACAGATGAGGGCATAAAGAGCGACATCGGCAAGTTTGCCGATGACACCAAAATAGGCCGTCGAATTCATTCTGACGAGGACATTCGAGCACTCCAGGAAGATTTGAATAGACTGATGCAGTGGTCGGAGAAGTGGCAGATGCAGTTTAATAATAGACAAATGCAAAGTTCTAAATGTTGGACAGGACAATAACCATGCCACATATAAACTAAATAATGTAGATCTTAATATTACGGATTGCGAAAAAGATTTAGGAGTTCTGGTTAGCAGTAATCTGAAACCAAGACAACAGTGCATAAGTGTTCGCAATAAAGCTAATAGAAATCCTTGGCTTCATATCAAGAAGCATAAATAATAGAGTCCTCAGGTTGTTCTTCAACTCTATACATCCTTGGTTAGGCCTCATTTAGATTATGCTGCACAGTTTTGTGTCACCGTATTACAGAATGGATATAAATTCTCTGGAAAATGTGCAAAGGAGGATGACAAAGTTGATCCCATGTATCAGAAACCTTCCCTATGAGGATAGACTGAGGGCCCTGAAACTGCACTCTCTAGAAAGACGTAGAATTAGGGGGGATATGATTGAGGTGTATAAATGGAAGACAGGAATAAATAAAGGGGATGTAAATAGTGTGCTGAAAATATCTAGCCTAGACAGGACTCGCAGCAATGGTTTTAAGTTGGAAAAATTCAGATTCAGGAAGGATATAGGAAAGTACTGGTTTGGTAATAGAGTTGTGGATGAGTGGAACAAACTCCCAAGTACCGTTATAGAGCCAGAACGTTGTGTAGCTTTAAAAATAGGTTGGATAAATACATGAGTAGATGTGGGTGGGTGTGAGTTAGACCTGATAGCTTGTGCTACCAGGTCGGTTGCCGTGTTCCATTCCTTAAGTCAATGTGACCTGACCTGACTAGGTTGGGTGCATTGGCTTAAGCCGGTAGGAGACTTGGACCTGCCTCGCATGGGCCAGTAGGCCTTCTGCAGTGTTCCTTCGTTCTTAGTTCTTATGTTCTTATAGAATGGTCACCGATATTGTAGACATTCTTTATTCGTTCGCCGCCCCTGTTTGCTCCGTCCCTTTTTCTCTTCGCCTACATTCACTCTTGTCTTCCCTTCAGTTACCACCTTTATATGTTCATGTAGCATCCCCACTTTTCCCTACCCCCCTGGGAAGTTCCAGCTGTTCGGGCTGTTCTTTCTCACTCCCTTGCCGAAAGCTCAACTGCCACGGTGGCTTTTCCCCCTCTCCTTTTTTTTTGATCACCCACTCCCTTC
>NW_026464290.1:0-14664 GCF_026875155.1 Cherax quadricarinatus
AGAAAAACCACGGGGTAACATAAGGGGAAAAAACGAGGGGTAACGTGGAGGAATAACCAAAAGAGAAGAGAGAGAGAGAGAGAGAGAGAGAGAGAGAGAGAGAGAGAGAGAGAGAGAGAGAGAGAGAGAGAGAGAGAGAGAGAAATGGACCTAAAGTAATCTGATGTAGGTGAAATAGAACATTAGATGCTCCTCGGTGCTAGCGACCACACTGTCTTGGGTTTCAGTTACTTTATTTTAAGTAAACATGAAGAGAAACTTACCACAGGAAGGAAGGAAGAAGCCAGACTTCAAAAGAAGAGACTACAGTGGTATGAGGTTCTTCCTGAATGAGGTGCAGTGAGAAAGGGAACCGGAGGGAAAGATGATGAAATATACAACTGGAGTCAGAGGAGAAATTAATAGCCAGGATCAGAAGAAACAATGATAAAACAGAGTGAACCCATGGTTCACCCAGAGGTTAAGAGAAGCAAAAGGTAAAAGTGGAAGAGCATGAAAAAAAATATATACGGCCAAGAACAGCAGAAAGCAGAAAAGCCAGAAACAAAACATTATGGGTAAGAAGGCAAGTTGAGCCATGATGTGAGAATGTTTTACTCGTAGAGTAGCAGCAAGAGTCATAGCTGAACCAGAGTTGCTGTACATCCTTACCAGAAGGAAGGAAACCATAAAGGTTAGATTTAGATTAGATTTTGCCACCGAAGTGGCTAGTTTATTGTGCACCCCATATCCATCCTGTGGACGGTAGCGCGAGAGCATATGGATACACAAAAGGTCTAGGAACTAGGCCCCAAAGGGTTAACAGGAATACATATGGATTTATATCTACATATCTATAGTTCACTTATCTGTTACAAGCAAATTTAGGAAATTTGCTTAGTATATCTGGTATCTTATTTTCATTAATAAGATATCTTGACATGTCACATAGGTTATTATACTGTCTGTCTCTGTATTCCTCAATAAGTGGACAATTAAGCACATAGTGTTCAAGAGAGTGACCATATGCCTGATCACATAATTTACATTTAGTTTGATCATCATCTGTGTGTCTCCCAAACTGCCAGAAGTACTTGTAACCAAGCCTAAGCCTGGCCACTACAACATCAGTCAGTCTGTTCACATTGCAAGTTGCTCCATAAACATACTTATCTACGTTCATTTTTATCATAGTGGGTTATAGATCTACTCAGGCTTCTAACTGCATTCCTATAACAATCATTTTCATTATTTACTTCTCTCCTAATATTATTCCTTAATGCTAGACACAGTTATACCAAAGTTATATTCTACATTCTCCTTCTCGATACTCTTCTTGGCTAACATATCAACTTTATCATGAAGGAGTAATCCAATGTGTGATGGGATCCATAGCAATTGTACATTAATTCCTTTGTCCCTAATTTTTGAGTATCTATCCCTGGCTTCCCCAATGAGCATGTTGTTGGAGTCATTACATGAGTCAAGACCTTCAATGATGACATAGAATCAGTAATGATGATAGGTCAAGCTCAGTGTCATAGGTTAGCTTTAGCGCATTGGGAAATTTGCAAACAATTCAGTTTGCAGTGTAGACGCCCAGTTGTTAATTCTTATGCCTAACTCAACAAATTTATTATCGTTCTTAACTAGGGAGGTGGCAACAAGAGCAGATGCAGCCCTGCCAGAAGACTCCTGTTTAGATCCATCAGTGTATATAACTTGTGATAACTTGTTACTTACCAGCTAGGTGAAAATTTTCTTCTTGAGCAGTTGCTCTAACAAGAATTTAAGGAAGGGAATTACTAGCAATGAGCTTCTTGGGAGGGACTTGTAGGTATGTGATATTAAATGAACACATCTTCCATGGAGGGGTGAAATGCTCTTGTTTGCCTACAGTGATACAGTTCATGCAGGTTATAAAACTTAATGCAATTGCACGTTTTCACAATCCATTTAGATCTGTGTGTATTTACCTCTAGACACTTGGTAAGATTCACTGTGACAGTGTCTGGTTCGTTTCTCAACATTCTAATACCGAGTACAGTGTTAATTTCAACAATCCTATCACTGATACTAGAAATACCAAGCTCCTTCCTCATGTTAAGAACTTTTGTAGATCTGGGACAGCCAAGAATAATCCTGAGAGCTTCATTTTGCATTAACTCCAAGGGTCGGAGAGAACTTTCTCTAGCTAATATCAACATGGGAGCAGCATAATCAATTAAGGACCTAACATAGGCTATGTACATCATTCTCACGATTCTCACATTTGCACCATAGTTGGGATTGTAGCCAGCAACAGCTTTGAGAGCATTTAGCCTAGCTTTACATTTCTTGTTTAGTTGTGGTATAGTGGATTTGTTAAAGGGTACATCTACACCAAGATATCTGTAAGTTTTAACGTAGCTAATGATTTCACCCTGCAAATAGATGGGTGGGGGATGTCGTTTGCTTGTTAATATCTTAGTTTTAGAGAAGATATTATGAGGCCTAGTCGATTACAAATTGCTTGAACTTCATTAAGAATGGTATTCATCTTCTTATGCCCTGTTGTATGGATCATGATATCATCAGCATAGCTTATAGCTATATGTTTAGGTGAGGCAGGTAGAGCATTTAGGAGAGCATTAATCAGAATATTAAATAGCATGGGACTAAGAATTCCTCCCTGCGGTGTACCTAAAGACATTTCTTTAGAATCACTTCTGAAGCCTTGGTAAAGGACAGAGGATACTCTGTTTGACAGGTATCCTATTATCCAGCAGAGTAAGCTACCACCAATATTCATTTTGGCTAGTTCATGTAGTATAACGGTTCTGTTCGCAATATCAAATGCAGATTTTAGATCAAGAAAAGTGGTAAAACTAGTAGAGGTGTGTGCAGTGAGAAAGGTGGAAATACAGTTCTGCACACTTTTACCTTTCATGAACCCATAGAGGTAGGGGGAAAGTTGATGTCTGATTCACCATAAAGGATTAGGTATTAACACTAACAAAGGAAGGAGGAAAGATCGAAAGAAATGACCAGAAAGTTTATGAGGGACTGAACAAAATATTTAAGAAGGGATTATCTGAGGAAATAAAGGCATTACCATAGAGTCAAGAAGAAAGACTGCATCAACGAGTAGTGAACACAATGCACACACCAGAAGAGGTGAAGGAACTACTGAGTGAGCTATATACCTTGAAAGGAATGGATCAAGTTAATAACGTTTTACAAATCCTGAAAGAGGGATCAGGGGGCATTGTGTGAAACGTTAACTAAAATCTTCAGTAAGTCATTTAATAGAGGGCAAATGCCAGAGGTGATGAAGACAGCAAAGTTAGTCCCAATATTTGACAAAAGGGGACAGATTAGTAGCATCAGATTTCTGGCCAGTGTCACTGACATGAATATTTTGTAAAGTTACGGACAGAATAATCAGAAGAGAGGAGAAGCACCTGAACAGGGATGGACTTATGGTTAACTACTGATAAGTCGTAATGAACTACTGTCGGTAAATAAAAAAAATTTCTGTTTATTCACTGACAATTTTTCATCTCGACTTAAGTTTATGAATTATATGGCTCTGAGGAGTATGAAAATAGATATACAATGAGAGCTTCTGTGGACTGTGGGAAGAGACAGTAAGGTCACAATTGATGCCGCTGTTACAAACAAGTGACGGAAATGCTGTCTGCAAAATCTTCCCGTTGTAAGCTTCATGACTCAGTGGTAGAGTAGTGGGCCTGCTCTTCATGACTCAGTGGTAGAGTAGTGGGCCTGCTCCTCATGACTCAGTGGTAGAGTAGTGGGCCTGCTCCTCATGACTCAGTGGTAGAGTAGTGGGCCTGCTCCTCATGACTCAGTGGTAGAGTAGTGGGCCTGCTCTTCATGACTCAGTGGTAGAGTAGTGGGCCTGATCTTCATGACTCAGTGGTAGAGTAGTGGGCCTGATCTTCATGACTCAGTGGTAGAGTAGTGGGCCTGCTCCTCATGACTCAGTGGTAGAGTAGTGGGCCTGCTCCTCATGACTCAGTGGTAGAGTAGTGGGCCTGCTCCTCATGACTCAGTGGTAGAGTAGTGGGCCTGCTCTTCATGACTCAGTGGTAGAGTAGTGGGCCTGCTCTTCATGACTCAGTGGTAGAGTAGTGGGCCTGCTCTTCATGACTCAGGGGTAGAGTAGTGGGCCTGCTCCTCATGACTCAGTGGTAGAGTAGTGGGCCTGCTCTTCATGACTCAGTGGTAGAGTAGTGGGCCTGCTCCTCATGACTCAGTGGTAGAGTAGTGGGCCTGATCTTCATGACTCAGTGGTAGAGTAGTGGGCCTGCTCCTCATGACTCAGTGGTAGAGTAGTGGGCCTGTCTTCATGACTCAGTGGTAGAGTAGTGGGCCTGCTCCTCATGACTCAGTGGTAGAGTAGTGGGCCTGCTCCTCATGACTCAGTGGTAGAGTAGTGGGCCTGCTCTTCATGACTCAGTGGTAGAGTAGTGGGCCTGCTCCTCATGACTCAGTGTAGAGTAGTGGGCCTGCTCTTCATGACTCAGTGGTAGAGTAGTGGGCCTGCTCCTCATGACTCAGTGGTAGAGTAGTGGGCCTGCTCCTCATGACTCAGTGGTAGAGTAGTGGGCCTGCTCTTCATGACTCAGTGGTAGAGTAGTGGCCTGCTCCTCATGACTCAGTGGTAGAGTAGTGGGCCTGCTCTTCATGACTCAGTGGTAGAGTAGTGGGCCTGCTCTTCATGACTCAGTGGTAGAGTAGTGGGCCTGCTCTTCATGACTCAGTGGTAGAGTAGTGGGCCTGCTCCTCATGACTCAGTGGTAGAGTAGTGGGCCTGCTCTTCATGACTCAGTGGTAGAGTAGTGGGCCTGCTCTTCATGACTCAGTGGTAGAGTAGTGGGCCTGCTCTTCATGACTCAGTGGTAGAGTAGTGGGCCTGCTCCTCATGACTCAGTGGTAGAGTAGTGGGCCTGCTCTTCATGACTCAGTGGTAGAGTAGTGGGCCTGCTCCTCATGACTCAAGTGGTAGAGTAGTGGGCCTGCTCTTCATGACTCAGTGGTAGAGTAGTGGGCCTGCTCCTCATGACTCAGTGGTAGAGTAGTGGGCCTGCTCCTCATGACTCAGTGGTAGAGTAGGGGGCCCTGCTCTTCATGACTCAGTGGTAGAGTAGTGGGCCTGCTCTTCATGACTCAGTGGTAGAGTAGTGGGCCTGCTCCTCATGACTCAGTGGTAGAGTAGTGGGCCTGCTCTTCATGACTCAGTGTAGAGTAGTGGGCCTGCTCCTCATGACTCAGTGGTAGAGTAGTGGGCCTGCTCCTCATGACTCAGTGGTAGAGTAGTGGGCCTGCTCTTCATGACTCAGTGGTAGAGTAGTGGCCTGCTCCTCATGACTCAGTGGTAGAGTAGTGGGCCTGCTCTTCATGACTCAGTGGTAGAGTAGTGGGCCTGCTCTCATGACTCAGTGGTAGAGTATGGGCCTGCTCTTCATGACTCAGTGGTAGAGTAGTGGGCCTGCTCCTCATGACTCAGTGGTAGAGTAGTGGGCCTGCTCTTCATGACTCAGTGGTAGAGTAGTGGGCCTGCTCATGACTCAGTGGTAGAGTAGTGGGCCTGCTCTTCATGACTCAGTGGTAGAGTAGTGGGCCTGCTCCTCATGACTCAGTGGTAGAGTAGTGGGCCTGCTCTTCATGACTCAGTGGTAGAGTAGTGGGCCTGCTCCTCATGACTCAGTGGTAGAGTAGTGGGCCTGCTCTTCATGACTCAGTGGTAGAGTAGTGGCCTGCTCCTCATGACTCAGTGGTAGAGTAGTGGGCCTGCTCCTCATGACTCAGGGGTAGAGTAGTGGGCCTGCTCTTCATGACTCAGGGGGTAGAGTAGTGGGCCTGATCTTCATGACTCAGGGGTAGAGTAGTGGGCCTGATCTTCATGACTCAGTGGTAGAGTAGTGGGCCTGCTCCTCATGACTCAGTGGTAGAGTAGTGGGCCTGCTCTTCATGACTCAGTGGTAGAGTAGTGGGCCTGATCTTCATGACTCAGTGGTAGAGTAGTGGGCCTGCTCTTCATGACTCAGTGGTAGAGTAGTGGGCCTGATCTTCATGACTCAGTGGTAGAGTAGTGGGCCTGCTCCTCATGACTCAGTGGTAGAGTAGTGGGCCTGCTCTTCATGACTCAGTGGTAGAGTAGTGGGCCTGATCTTCATGACTCAGTGGTAGAGTAGTGGGCCTGCTCTTCATGACTCAGTGGTAGAGTAGTGGGCCTGCTCTTCATGACTCAGTGGTAGAGTAGTGGCCTGCTCCTCATGACTCGTGGTAGAGTAGTGGGCCTGATCTTCATGACTCAGTGGTAGAGTAGTGGGCCTGATCTTCATGACTCAGGGGTAGATTTAGGGGGCCTGCTCTTCATGACTCAGTGGTAGAGTAGTGGGCCTGCTCCTCATGACTCAGTGGTAGAGTAGTGGGCCTGATCTTCATGACTCAGGGGTAGAGTAGTGGCCTGCTCTTCATGACTCAGTGGTAGAGTAGTGGGCCTGCTCCTCATGACTCAGTGGTAGAGTAGTGGGCCTGCTCTTCATGACTCAGTGGTAGAGTAGTGGGCCTGCTCTTCATGACTCAGTGGTAGAGTAGTGGGCCTGCTCTTCATGACTCAGTGGTAGAGTAGTGGGCCTGATCTTCATGACTCAGTGGTAGAGTAGTGGGCCTGATCTTCATGACTCAGTGGTAGAGTAGTGGGCCTGCTCCTCATGACTCAGTGGTAGAGTAGTGGGCCTGCTCCTCATGACTCAGTGGTAGAGTAGTGGGCCTGATCTTCATGACTCAGTGGTAGAGTAGTGGGCCTGATCTTCATGACTCAGTGGTAGAGTAGTGGGCCTGCTCTTCATGACTCAGTGGTAGAGTAGTGGGCCTGCTCTTCATGACTCAGTGGTAAGAGTAGTGGGCCTGCTCTTCATGACTCAGTGGTAGAGTAGTGGGCCTGCTCCTCATGACTCAGTGGTAGAGTAGTGGGCCTGCTCTTCATGACTCAGTGGTAGAGTAGTGGCCTGATCTTCATGACTCAGTGGTAGAGTAGTGGGCCTGATCTTCATGAC
Source organism: Cherax quadricarinatus (assembly GCF_026875155.1). Classification (NCBI taxonomy): domain Eukaryota; kingdom Metazoa; phylum Arthropoda; class Malacostraca; order Decapoda; family Parastacidae; genus Cherax; species Cherax quadricarinatus. Next base: position 7,047 of record NW_026464290.1, read on the forward strand.
TCAGTGGTAGAGTAGTGGGCCTGCTCCTCATGACTCAGTGGTAGAGTAGTGGGCCTGCTCTTCATGACTCAGTGGTAGAGTAGTGGGCCTGATCTTCATGACTCAGTGGTAGAGTAGTGGGCCTGATCTTCATGACTCAGTGGTAGAGTAGTGGGCCTGCTCCTCATGACTCAGTGGTAGAGTAGTGGGCCTGCTCTTCATGACTCAGTGGTAGAGTAGTGGGCCTGATCTTCATGACTCAGTGGTAGAGTAGTGGGCCTGATCTTCATGACTCAGTGGTAGAGTAGTGGGCCTGATCTTCATGACTCAGTGGTAGAGTAGTGGGCCTGATCTTCATGACTCAGTGTAGAGTAGTGGGCCTGATCTTCATGACTCATGGTAGAGTAGTGGCCTGATCTTCATGACTCAGTGGTAGAGTAGTGGGCCTGATCTTCATGACTCAGTGGTAGAGTAGTGGGCCTGCTCCTCATGACTCAGTGGTAGAGTAGTGGGCCTGCTCTTCATGACTCAGTGGTAGAGTAGTGGGCCTGATCTTCATGACTCAGTGGTAGAGTAGTGGGCCTGATCTTCATGACTCAGTGGTAGAGTAGTGGGCTGATCTTCATGACTCAGTGGTAGAGTAGTGGCCTGATCTTCATGACTCAGTGGTAGAGTAGTGGGCCTGCTCTTCATGACTCAGTGGTAGAGTAGTGGGCCTGATCTTCATGACTCAGTGGTAGAGTAGTGGGCCTGCTCCTCATGACTCAGTGGTAGAGTAGTGGGCCTGCTCTTCATGACTCAGTGGTAGAGTAGTGGGCCTGATCTTCATGACTCAGTGGTAGAGTAGTGGGCCTGATCTTCATGACTCAGTGGTAGAGTAGTGGGCCTGATCTTCATGACTCAGTGGTAGAGTAGTGGGCCTGATCTTCATGACTCAGTGGTAGAGTAGTGGGCCTGCTCTTCATGACTCAGTGGTAGAGTAGTGGGCCTGCTCTTCATGACTCAGTGGTAGAGTAGTGGGCCTGATCTTCATGACTCAGTGGTAGAGTAGTGGGCCTGCTCCTCATGACTCAGTGGTAGAGTAGTGGGCCTGCTCCTCATGACTCAGTGGTAGAGTAGTGGGCCTGCTCCTCATGACTCAGTGGTAGAGTAGTGGGCCTGCTCCTCATGACTCAGTGGTAGAGTAGTGGGCCTGCTCCTCATGACTCAGTGGTAGAGTAGTGGGCCTGATCTTCATGACTCAGTGGTAGAGTAGTGGGCCTGCCCCTCATGACTCAGTGGGTAGAGTAGTGGGCCTGCTCCTCATGACTCAGTGGTAGAGTAGTGGGCCTGATCTTCATGACTCAGTGGTAGAGTAGTGGGCCTGCTCCTCATGACTCAGTGGTAGAGTATGGGCCTGCTCCTCATGACTCAGTGGTAGAGTAGTGGGCCTGCTCTTCATGACTCAGTGGTAGAGTAGTGGGCCTGCTCCTCATGACTCAGTGGTAGAGTAGTGGGCCTGCTCCTCATGACTCAGTGGTAGAGTAGTGGGCCTGCTCCATGCCCAGACCAAGGTTCAAGTCCTCGTTTATTCTTTTGTTTATTCATTGACAGTCGCTCATTACAACTTGAGTAATGAGCGACTGTCATCCTACTCTCACTGGGGTAGTGCAGCCCGTAAAAAGATGAAACGATTTCACCATTATTCATTCTATATTAGTTCTGATGCCGCTCCAAATTATAATATCCCACCCCATCTATTGCAATTTCAGGCATTGTGCTTCCCACCTCTATGACTCAAGTTCGGCTAAATAGTGTCTCTGAATCCCTTCATAAATGTTACCTTGTTCACACTCCAACAGCATATCAAATTATAAAAACCACTTGCCTCCATTCACTCTTCACTAACACGCTGACACATACCTGGTGGATGCCCAAGCCTCTCGCACACAAAATCTCCTTTACCCCTCCATCCAACCTTCCCTAGGATGATCTCTTTCTCTCCTACATATCCTGACCTGAGCCTCGCTATTCACATAAAAAACTTTTAACTGCTTTAAGTAACCTACCACCTATTCTATATAATTGGAACACCTGCCACATTGCTCTACTATATGCTTTTTTTAAGTCCACAAATGCAATGAAAACTTCTTTACCTTTATGTAAGTATTGTCCGCTTATATACTTCAGTGTAAAATTTAGTTAACATATTCCCTACACTTCATAAATTCTCCTTGTTCGTCTGTGGTCCTACTGTCTCCCCACTGGAACACTAATACCTCCTTCGCTGAGGTCAGTGGTCACCTGCGGTCCTACCTGCCTAAGCTCTTGGGAGTTAGCGTGGGCTGTTACCAAGCACCATAAGATAAGATAAGATAAGATTTCGTTCGGATTTTTAACCCCGGAGGGTTAGCCACCCAGGATAACCCAAGAAAGTCAGTTCGTCATCGAGGACTGTCTAACTTATTTCCATTGGGGTCCTTAATCTTGTCCCCCAGGATGCGACCCACACCAGTCGACTAACACCCAGGTACCTATTTGCTGCTAGGTGAACAGGACAATAGGTGTAAGGAAACGTGTCGAAATGTTTCCACCCGCCGGGAATCGAACCCGGGCCCTCCGTGTGTGAAGCGGGAGCTTTAGCCACCAGGCCACCGGGCCACCATGGCTTGTTGTAGTGTTTTAGAATCTCAGGTTCAAGTGTTGAAGAAGATTCTACTTCTTCAGGAGGAAAATAGGAGGCTGAAGCTTCGCTAGATGAGTTTGGGGAGCGAGTGTGAGAAGGATTTAGCTGGTAAGGAAGGAATGGTCGCCAGCAGTGATAGTGGCAGCCGCTCTAAGTGGCAAGTGGTTCACAGTTCAGGAAGAAGGAAGATGAGGAGAGTTAATAGAGAAGATGTGAAAGTAGGAAATCGTTCCTGTTCTCCAAGACGAGTGTACTTCAGTGGTTAGTGAGGTTGAAGGTACCACTGATTCCCCTGCTAATCAAGGTAAGAATATTTTAATAGTAGGCGATTCTCAGGTAAGATATATGGACCGTGCATTTGTAACAGAGACAGAAAGGTCAGACAGAAGGTGTTTCCTGGGCTGGTGTTGGTGAATAGTCAGCAGGTTGGATATATTATGGCAGGTAATGGGATCAAGCCATTATCTGTTTTTGTGCTGGGGTTAATGACATTGGGAAGGGCAGGAGAGAGGAGCTGCTGGATAAGTACAGGTCAGCCATAGAAGTAGTTAGGTCTAAGGAGGGACCCCATCATATGTAGCATTTTTTGCCTAGAAAGGGAGTGGGCAATGAATGGATGTCTAGGGCAATTGTATAAATTGCGGGCTAGACAGGTACTGCAAGGAATTGCAATCCCATTTCATTGATAACTGGGACCTATTCTATGACAAAACGGATATGTATGCAAGGGATGGGTTCATCTCTCGGGGGATGGAGGGGTTTTGCATTAGCCAATTCAATTGAGAGGGAAATTTGATGACTTGTCTGGGAAATTTTAAAAACTGATAGATTATAGAGGTATGGGTGTTTGTGAGAAACAATCAGGCAGCAGCATTAGGGGTTAAAAACAGCAGTTATTACCGGGATACCTCAGGGATATGTTTAAAAGACAATATTCAAAATAAAGTTGCTGGGTAATGGCAAATCCAATTGATCAACAAACAAAGAGGGATAGTAGAGGGCAACGAGTTACTAGCTCCCTTAAAGTTTACTAACCAAATAGTAGAGTCTAAGAAAAAAGAAAAAAGAGCTAAGATTACTTGAAAGTGTGGGAAATTTATAGATATTATTGGTATAACAGAGACCTGGTTCAACCTGAAAGATAGAGAAATGCCTTCTAAATGCAACATACGGGGGTTATAAACTATTCCACACTGACAGGGTGAGAAGGGTGGTGGGGTGGCGATGTATGTCAGAGAAAATTTAAATTGTTGTCTTAGACATGATATAAGATTAGAGACATCGAACACAGAATCTGTTTGGCTACAGTTTCTCGAGGGACGTGACAACTTAATTTTGGTGTGATTTATAGGCCCCCAAACCTTGATAGGGAGGGCAATAAGCTGTTATGGGACGAAATTAAATAAGGCATCTAATATGAAAATGTTGTTAAATGGGAGATTTATACTTTAGACAAATTGTTTGGAACATAGACAGGAAAATCTTGAGTCTGTGACTTTTTGATACGGTTCATGATTGCTTTTTAGAACAGGTTGTGACAGAACCAACTGAGGAAACAATCTGCTTGACTTGGTTCTCGCCAACAAAGATTCACTAATTTAAATAATCTTGAGGTTAATGATGAGCTTGGGGAAAGTGATCACAAATCACTTAGTTTCAATATAATCATGGAATTACCCAGATAACTGCAATAAAATCTCTGTCCCAGATTTCGCTTGGCCGACTTCATGGGACTAAAAAATTACCTGGGTGGGCTAAATTGGGATGTCTTGACTAGGGGTCAGATGGGTGATCTTGGTTGCCAATATGACGTTTTTTAGAGCATAGTTCTAGCTGTCCAGACAACTTTTGTTCCCAGTAGGGAAATTAGATCTAACAAAAATGATCCCAAATGGATGAACAATAGATTAAAACATCTCATTTGGGCAAAAGAGAGGCATATATAGGCGTATCAAAGGGGGATGGGCAGTTAAGAAATCAATATATTCAATTAAGAGAGAATAAAGAAAGGAATAAGAAAAGCAAAAAGAGATTATGAGGCTAAGGTTTGCAAGGGATTTAAAGATTTAACCCCTAAGGATTCTTTCAGGGATACAGAAGTAAGATTAGGGACAAGATTGGCCCACTAAGAGTAACTCTGGGCAGATCACTGACAGTGATAAGGATATGTGTGAAAATTTTAAATACCTAAATTCCTCTCAGTTTTCACCCAGGAAAATACTAGCGATATTCCTGAAATAATAGTTATGTAGAACAGGAGAAAAATAAACTAGTATGATTGCAGTAACTAGTGACATGGTCCCTCAGACAAATAGAGAAACTAAAACCTAAGAAATCCCCAGGTCCTGATGAACTGTTTGCAAGGTGTTAAAGGAATATAAGAGGGGAAATTAGCATACCTTTGGCTAATTTTTTTTAACATATCACTACAAACTGGCATAGTGCCTGATAAGTGGAAAATGGCAAATGTATACCTATTTACAAGGCAGGTGACAGGTCCGCTTCGAACTATAGACCAATAGCCTTACCTCCATAGTGGGGAAAAAATTTTTGGAATCAATAATTGCCGAGCAATTCTTTGCCATCTTGACAGGCACAGATTGATTAATGAATCTCAAACACGGTTTTACAAAGGGGCGTTCCTGTCTTTTCAATTTACTAACTTTTTTCACTAAGGTGTTTGAGGAGGTAGATCATGGTAATGAATATGATATTGTGTATATGGACTTCAGTAATTCTTTCGCTAGAGTTTCCCCACCAGAGGCTATTGAGGAACTTAAGGCACACGGAATAAGGAGAAAAATTTTTCCCAGGTAGAAGCATTTGGGTGAAAATAGACAGCAGAGAGTTTGCATAAATGGGGAGAAATCAAAAATGGGCACGTCACAAGCGGTGTTCTCAGGGTCAGTGTTGGGCCGTTGTTTTTCACAATTTAACATAAACGACATAGATGAGGGAATAAATAGCGACATAAGCAAATTTGCTTATGACACCCAAAAAAGGCCGTCAAATTCATTCTAATGAGAACACTGAGCACTCCAGGATGATTTGAATAGACTGAGCAATGGTCGGAGAAGTGGCCAGTGCAGTTTAATATTGACAAATGCAAAGTTCTAAATGTTTGGGCAGGTAAAAAAAACCATGCCACATATAAACTAAATAATGTGATCTTAATATACTGATTGCGAAAAGGATTTAGGAGTTCTGGTTAGCAGTAATCTAAAACCAAGACAACAGTGCATTAGTGTTCGCAATAAAGCTAACAGAATTCTTGGCTTCATATCTAGAAGTATAAATAATAGAAGTCCTCGGGTTGTTCTTCAACTCTTTATATCCTTGTTTAGGCCTCATTTAGACTATGCTGCTCAGTTCATGTCACCGTATTACAGAATGGACATAAATGCTCTGGAAAACATACAGAGGAGGATGACAAAGATGATCCCATGTATCACAAATCTTCCCTATGAGGATAGACTGAGGCCCTGAATCTGCACTCTCTCGAAAGGCGTAGAATTAGGGAGGATATAATCGAGGTGTATAAATGGAAAACAGGAATAAATAAAGGGGATGTAAATAGTGTGCTGAAAATTTCCAGCCAAGACAGGACTCGGCAGCAATGGTTTCAAGTTGGGAAAAAATTTAGATTCAGAAAGGATATAGGGAAAATACTGGTTTGGTAATAGAGTTGTGGATGAGTGGAACAAACTCCCGATACAGTTATTGGAAAAAACGTTGTTAGTTTTAAAATAGGTTAGATAAAAAATGAGGGGTGGGGTGGGGGGGAGTTGGACCGACTACTGTGCTGCGGGGTCGGGTTTCCCGGCTCCATCCTTGGGGGGGGTGACCAGAGGGTGGGTCATTGGGCTAATCCGGGGGGGGGGAATGGACCTGCCCCGTGGGTCATAGGCCTGTTGCAGTGTTCCTTCTTTCTTAAAGTTCTTATGGCTTGTTTCGTTTAAAACCAGGACCCCCCGCTTTTTTTCATTCAAAATTTTCAAAATCACTTCTTTCTTCTATCTGTTCTAAAATTTACATTCAAGGATCCCAATTCAATGTTTTCCTTTTTTCAGCTTAGTAAGTTATACAGGAAAAGAGATTAGAATTTCGTTTGTTAGTCAATTTATCACTTTTTTACGACTTATTTGGGCTTACGGGAAACCTTCCCCAAATCTCCAAGGGAAATGAGATAAAAAAGATATATGAAAAAAAAAACTTTTGGAAAATTTAGAAAAAAAACCAGATAAGTGTGTAAAACAAACTTACATGTTTGTGGTATGACTACATGTAAAGTAGACGTTGCAAGATGTACCCTCCCCTTAATTTACCAGAAAAAGAAAAATACACAAACAACCTACCATTGTGTGAAACTTTTTGGGGGGGAGAATCTCGAGTTTTCCCGGAGAAGTTTATTCTTTCTCTAGATGAGGGTTCCAATTTCCAGTTCCAGAGGGGGTACTACCTACCTCCCTTTATATATAATATATATAATATATTTTAATATATAATAAAATATATATATTATAAATAAATAATTTATATTTTAAAAAAAACTGCCCCCCAAAAATGTTTAGTGTTATGCCATGACCTTAGACTTAAACCCAAGAAAATCTGGTGTTTGGTCCTCAGAACATGACTGACCTCACTATTGACCTAAACCTTTTTACTCATTTCTAACCCCTCTGGTTTTTTAACAATTTCGATCCATTTCCTTTTGTTAGGTAAACACATATCAAAACAGTTAGGTACTTTTTTTCGAAACGTTTTCGCCTACACAGTAGGCTTTTTCAGTCGGTAAGGTTGATAGAAGCAGAAGATACTTGAAAACGAGTAAAAGTCCCCCCTTAAAGTTTTTAGGGGTCGTCCTCATCTGGAGAAACATTGTTTCCGTTGTCTGAAAAGGGGGGGAAAGGGGAACAAAAGTGATATGCCCCCGACAAAAATTACCGAGGGCGTAAGAAATAATAAAGGGGAATT
>NW_026464291.1:0-31641 GCF_026875155.1 Cherax quadricarinatus
GCTTAAAGGGCTGACACCACACTGGGGTGAGCTGCTACTGCCTCGATGGCATCATCGCGGGTATACGCATCACTACACCCTTGGTGATCTTCTGCGAGAGTCCAGTTCCTCCAGGGTGAATGAGCGATCTGTCTCCATGACTCTCTTCAAGGTGGTATACATTTCCTTGTTGAGAGGAGTCAATATTGGTTCTCCCCTCAAGTTGAACCATATCTTGAACTTCAGGTTGTGTCGTGATTCCAGGTATGAAACAACCCCATAGTGGGTTCTGTGGTCCCCATAAGACTTCACCTTGAATTTGCCAGGTCGGTTGAGCTGGTTTGCCTGCTCCTTGGACGGACGGTGCTTCTTCTTCTTCTCCACAGTGTTCCATCCCTCTTGGTTTTCGGGGGGTGTGGTGTTCTATTTCCGCACCTGTTTCTAATTGTCGCTGGCCTCCATGGTTGGGACTGTCAGATCTGCTACAATGTGAGCAGGATCTTCCTCTTCCTCTCGTAACTTCTTCGCTAGAATTTCGCCCCACATTTCCAAATCTGAGTCCTCCGTCGTGTTCATGGAGCATCGTGGCCTCTTCTTTTCGGCAGAAGCCATGTGCCTATCTTGTGATAAGGTAGTGACTCCGTGAACTGAGAGTGTGTCAGTGGATTGTTGTAATGAAGCAGACGGAGGCGGGGTCATAAGTGTCTCAATCTTCAACTTGTCGGTTTTTCAAACCATTCATCACAACTGTCAGACACTGCAGCATCATGGGATCTTGTTACAAAGAATTCTTTCAACACTTGTTCAACCTTTGGACGAAGACCTACTTCGACTAGTGGATGGTACCACTATGACCCCGCTCGTCGCTTCATCTCACCTCACTACAGTATATAAGCCACGTCTACGGCCCTATGCTGTACATTCTACAAGATTGATGGACTGAACACATCGACTCCAGGCTGAGGGACTGATTACCTCATACTCCTCCTCTCCTTACGCCTTCCTCTTTGTATTGGACTGATGAAGCCACTGTGTGGCGAAACGTTTCCTGAATAAAGATTCCCATATGCGCATAAGTGTCTCATCTTCAACTTGTCGGTTTTTCAAACCATTCATCACAACTGTCAGACACTGCAGCATCATGGGATCTTGTTACAAAGAATTCTTCAACATTGTTAAACCTTTGGACGAAGACCTACTTCGACTAGTGGATGGTACCACTATGACCCCGCCTCCGTCTGCTTCATCTCACCTCACTACAGTATATAAGCCACGTCTACGGCCCTATGCTGTACATTCTACAAGACTGATGGACTGAACACATCGACTCCAGGTGAGGGACTGATTACCTCATACTCTCTCCTCTCCTTACGCCTTCCTCTTTGTATTGGACTGATGAAGCCAATGTATGTGGCGAAACGTTTCCTGAATAAAGATTCCCATATGCTGCATAGTGTCTCAATCTTCAACTTGTCGGTTTTTCAAACCATTCATCACAACTGTCAGACACAGCAGCATCATGGGATCTTGTTACAAAGAATTCTTCAACACTTGTTCAACCTTTGGACGAAGACCTACTTCGACTAGTGGATGGTACCACTATGACCCCGCCTCCGTCTGCTTCATCTCACCTCACTACAGTATATAAGCCACGTCTACGGCCCTATGCTGTACATTCTACAAGATTGATGGACTGAACACATCGACTCCAGGCTGAGGGACTGATTACCTCATACTCCTCCTCTCCTTACGCCTTCCTCTTTGTATTGGACTGATGAAGCCACTGTGTGGCGAAACGTTTCCTGAATAAAGATTCCCATATGCTGCATAAGTGTCTCAATCTTCAAGACAGCAATGCCTAAGCGTACGTAACAAGGCAAATAGATTACTGGGATTTATATCAAGAAGTGTAAGCAACAGAAGTCCGGAGGTCATACTGCAGCTTTATACATCATTAGTAAGGCCTCAAATAGATTATGCAGCTCAATTCTGGTCCCCATATTACAGAATGGACATAAATTCGTTAGAAAACATTCAGCGTAGGATGACTAAATTAATACATAGCATTAGAAATCTTCCTTATGAAGAAAGATTGAAGACTCTTAAGTTACATTCACTTGTTAGACGAAGAATGAGGGGAGACCTGATCGAAGTGTATAAGTGGAAGATAGGTAATAATAAAGAGGATATTAACAAGGTCTTGAGGATATCTCTCCAAGAGAGAACCCGCAGTAATGGATTTAAATTAGATAAGTTTAGATTTAGAAAGGACATAGGAAAGTATTGGTTTGGAAATAGGGTAGTTGATGAGTGGAACAGTCTACCTAGTTGGGTTATTGAGGCCATTCCACACCAGGAGTGGCGGAAGCTTGATCCACCGTCCGTGAGGATCATTCAACACGAGGAGCGACGGAAGCATGATCATCCGTCCGTGAGGATCATTCAACACCTGGAGTGGCGGAAGCTTGATCCGCTGTCCGTTAGGACCATTCAACACCAGGAGTGGCGGAAGCTTGATCCACCGTCCGTGAGGATCATTCAACATGAGTGGCGGGAAGCTTGATCCACCGTCCGTGAAGGGATCAATCAACACCCAGGAGTGGCGGAAGCTTGATCCACCGTCCGTGAGGGACATATCTAAAATTGCAACAACCATAGTGCCGGAAGCTATGATCCACCGTCCATGTGGAGATCATTCAACACAGGAGTGGCGGAAGCTTGATCCACAGTCCTACTTGAGGATCATTCACACCCAAGGAGTGGGCAGGAAGCTTGGATCCCCGTCCGAGACGCGACACATTCAACACCAGGAGTTGCCTAAGCATGATCCAAACCGTCCGTGAGGAATACAATTTCAAACACCCCAGGGGGGCGGAAAGCTTTGATCCTCTCGTCCAAGAGGATCATTTCAAACGACCAGGGAGTGGACGCGAAGCTTGATCCACCCGTCCCTGTGAAGATCATTCAACAACCCGAAGTGGCCCGGAAGCTTGATCCACACCGTCCGTGAGATCTTTCACAGACACCCGGAGTGGCATAAGCAGATCCACCGTCCGTGACAGGATCAATTCAACACAGGAGTGGCATAAGCATGATCCACCCGTCCGTGAGCGATCCATTCAACACCTAGAGTGGGCGGAAGCTTGATCCCCGTCCCGAGAGGAATAACATTCAACTCCAGAGTGGCAGAAATCTTGATCCACCGCGCCCGTGAAGATCATTCAACACCAGTAGTGGCGGAAGCTGAATCCAACACGTCCGTGAGGGATCTTTTCAAACACCACACATAGCGAAGCTTGATCCCACCGTCCGTAGGTTCATTTCCAACACCAGATGGCAGGAAGCTTAGATCCCCGTATCGTGAGGTCATTTCAACACCAAGAGTGCGGAAGCCTTTGATCACCGTCCCGTGAGATCATTCAACCCAGAGTGGCATAAGCATTGACCCACCGTCCGTGAGGATAATTCAACACAGAGAGTGGCGGAACTTGATCAACCGTCCGAGAGGAACATTCACAAAACTCCAAGGAGTGGCGGAAAGCTTGATACCACCGTCCGCTGTGGATCATCAACACCAGGATGCATAAGCATGATCCACCGTCCGTGAGGATCATTCACAACACCACAGAAGTGGGCACACCACACATTGACATCCTCATACCAGTCCCGAGAGGAACATTCAACTCCAGGAGTGGCAGAAGCTTATCCACCGGTCGCAGTGAGATCATGCAACACCAGAAGGAGGAAAGCCTTGATCCACCGCCGTGAGATCTTTCAACACCAAGACTAGCGGACAGCTTGTATCCACCGTACCGTGAGGATCATTCAACACCAGAAAGTGGCGGTAAGCTTGATCCACCGATTCGTAGAGCGGATCATTCAACACCGCAAGAAGTGGCAGAAGCTTGATCCACCGTCCCATTGAGGCATCATTCCCCAAACACAGGAGGTGGCGGAGAGCTTAGATCCACCGATCGTCAGAGCGAATCATTCAACACCCAGTAAGTGGCGCGGAAGCATTGATCCTCCGTCCAAGAGGATCATTCAACACCATGAAGTGGCGGAACTTGATCCCCCCACCGTGAGGATCATGCATCAACACCAGGAGTGGGCGGAAGCTTGATCCTCCGTCCAAGAGGAATCATTCAACACCAGGAGTGGCGGAATCTTGATCCCCCGTCCTGACGAGAACAATCACAACTCCAGGCGTTGGGCAGAAGCTTGATTCACCGTCCCAGTGAAGATCATTCCAACACCCAGGAGTGCCGGAAGCTTGATTCACCGTCCGTGAGGATCTTTCAACAAACCAGGACATTAGCGCGAAGCTTATACCCCGCCGTGAGGATCATTCAACACCGAGGATACGGAAGCTATGATCCACCGTCCGTGAGGATCATTCACACCAGGAGTGGCGGAAGCTTGAAATAGTTTTCCCCCACCCACCGTATCGTGAGAATCATTCAAAACACCAAAGTGGCGGAAGCTTGATCCACCGTCCATGAGGATCATTCAACACCAGGAGTTGGCGGAAGCTTGAATCCACCGTCCCGTGAGGATCATCAACAACAAGGAGTGGCGGAAACTTGATCCACCATCCGTTGAGGATCATCATCAACACCAGAGTGGCGGAAGCTTGATCCGCCGTCCGATGAGGATCAGATTCCACACATGAGTGCGGAAGCTGTCCACCGTCCGTGAGGATCATTCACAACACCAGTAGCAGCGGAAGCTCGATCCACCGCGTCCGTGAGGATCAATATCAACACCAGGAGATGGCGGAAGACTTAGATCCACCGTCCATGAGGATCATTACAACAAACCAAGAGTTGGTGAAGCTTGATCGACCCTCTCGTGAGGATCACAACACCCAGGATGGCAGAAGATTGATCCATCATCCATGAGGAAATCATTCACACCAGTAGTGGCGGAAGCTATACCACACCGTCCGTGAGGAATCATTCAACATGAGAAAGCGGACAGGCTTTTTTTTATGAATCCAACCGTCCGTGAAGGATCATTCAACACCCAGGAGTGGCGGAAGCTTGTCCACCGCGTCGTGAGGATCAATTTACAACATGATGGCGGAAGCTTATGACTCCCACCGCCGTGAAGGATCAATCCAACACGTGGAGTGACGACAAGCGTGATCCAGCAAGTACCGTGAGGATCATTCAACACGAGGATTGCCGAGAACCTTGATCCACCGTCCGTGACGATTCATTTCAACACCAGGAGTGGGCGGAAGCTTGATCCACCGTCCGTGCGGATCATTCAAACCTGGAGTGACGAACTGATCCACCGTCCCGTGAGAATCATTCACAAAAGGAGTGGCGGAAGCTGGTCCACCGTCGTGATGAAATTCATTTAACACATGCAGTGGCGGGAAGCATGCTCCACCGTACCGTGAGGATCATTTCCACAAACACGTGGAGTGGCGGAACGAGAATCCACAGCCGTAAGGATCATTCCACACGTGGAGTGCGAGAGCTTGATCCCACCGCCGAGAGGATCATTTAACATGAGTGCTGAAGCTTGATCCACCGTCCGTGAGGATCATTCAACACGTACGGAGTGGCGGAAGATTGAATCCAAACCGAGTCCGTGAGGATCAATTACAACATGAGCGGCGGAAGCTTGACACATATAACCGTCCGTGAGGTCATTCAACACCAGGAGGCAGCTTGAGCTGATCCACCGACCGAGAGGATCTACCATCAAACACGCGAGAATCGGTGGAAGCTTGATCCACCGACGTCCCGTGCAAAGTAATATTCAAGACACCAGGAGTGGCGGAAGCTTGATCCACCGGTCCGGTAGCGCGCGATCATTCAACACCAGGAGCGGGCGGAAGGCTTGATGATCCCACCGTCCGTGAGGATCATTCAACAAGAGTGGCGGAAGCTTGAGTCCACCGGCGTGAGGGATCATCAACACCAGGGCAGACAAAGGAAGAGGCGGAAGCTTGATCCACCGATCTTTTGAGGATCATTCAACACCAGGTATGGGCGTCGGAAGCTTGATCCACCGTCCTGAGGATCTTCAACACAGAGACGTAAACGGAAGCATCATCATGCCGTCCGTGAGGCATCAATCAAACAACCAGGAGTGGCGGAAGCTGGAACCGCCGTCCGTTAGGAATCTTCAACACCACACGAGATGAGGCGGAAGCTTGAGTCACCGACCATGTGGATAATTCAACAACCTGAGTTGCGGAACTTGATCCTCCGTCCGTGAAGGATCATATCAACACCAGGAGGGCGGAAGCTGATCCCCAAACACCCCGTCCGTGAGGATCCATTCAACCACCAGGAGTGGCGCGCGAGCATGATTCCTCCGTCCAAGAGGATCATTCAACACCAGGAGTGGCGGAAGCATGATCCACCGTCCGTGGAGGATCAAATCAACACTGGAGTGGCGGAAGCTGATTCCACCGTCCGTGAGGATCATTCAAACACAGAAGTGGCGAGGAAGCTTGACATCCTCCGTCCAAGAGGATCAAATTAACACGCAGGAGAAGCCGGAAGCTTGATCCACCGCTCCGTGAGGATCTTCAACACCACAGAGTAGCGGAACTTGACCACCGTCCGTGAACGATCATATCCAACACCAGGAGTGGCGGAGAGCTTGATCCACCGTTGTGAGGATCACTATCAAACACCAAGATGGCGGGAAGCTTGATCCACCGACCTGAGGATCATTCAACACAGGAGTTGGCGACGAAGCTTGATCCCAGCCGTCCGTGGAGGGATCATTCAACATGATGGCGGAAGCTATTATCCCACCGATCCGTGAGGATCATTCAAACACCGAGGAGTGCGAAGCTTGATCCATCCGATCCGTGAGGATCATTCAAAAACACCATGATGGCGGAAGCTTGATTCCACCCGTCCATGTGGGATCATTCAACACCAGGAGTGGACGGAAGCTTCAGATCCACAGGTCCCGTGAGTTTATTCAACACCAGGAGTGGCGAAGCTTCGATTCCCACGTCCGTGAGGATATTCAACACCAGAGTGGCATAAGGCTTATCCACCGTCCTTGAGGATCCATTACCAACACCACGAGTATCGGAAGACACTTGGAATCCACCGTCCGGGAGATCATTTTCGACAACCAGAGTGGCGGCGACAAGCTTGATTCCACCGTCCGTGAGGATCATTCAACACCAGGAGTGGTCGGAAGCTTGATCCTGCCGTCCAAGCAAGATCTATTCAACGACCGAGGAGTGGCGGCAGCTTGATCCACCGTCCGAGAGGAACATTCAACTCCAGGGAGTGGCTAGAAGCTTGATCCCACGCGTCCGTGAAGATCATACAACACCAGAGAGCCGGAAGACTTGATCCACCGACAGTGAGGATCTTTGTCAACACCAGAGTAGCGGAAGCTTGAATCGCGAATCCCCCCGTCCCGTGAGGATCATTCAAACAAGGCAACACTGGAGAAGCGTTGATCCACACGTTCGTGAGGGATCACACACAAACCCAGATGGCGGAACTTGAATCCACCGACCATGCGGATCAATTCAACACCAGAGTGAGCGGAAGCTCTGATCCACCGCCGCGTGAGGATCATTCAACACCACAGATTGGCGGAAGCTTGATCCACCCATCCGTGAGGATCATTCAACACCAGGAGTGGCAGGAAGCTTGATCCGCCCTCCGTAGGAATCATTCAACATGAGTGGCGGAAGCTTGATCCACGCGACCCCGTGAGGATCACATTCAACACCAGTAGTGGCGGAAGCATTGCGATCGCACCGTCCGTGAGGATCATTCACCACCAGGACTGTCGGAAGCTTGATCCACCGTCCACAGAGGAGCATTCCACACCAGAGAGGTGGAAGCTTGATCCACCGTCGTGAGGATCATTCAAACAACCAGGAGTGGCGGAAGCTTGATCCACCCTCCTTGAGGAATCATTCAACACCAGGAGTGCGGAAACTCTGATCCACCATCCATGAGGATCATTCAACACCAGGAACAAGGCGGAAGCTTGATCCACCGATCCGATGAGGATCATTCAACAAGAGTGTCCGAAGCTTGACAATCCACCGCGTCCGTGAGGATCATTCAACACCAGGAAGTGCGGAAGCTTGATCCAACAAATAAAAAAACACATCCGTCCCGTGAGGATCATTTAACATGAGTTGCGGAAGCTTGATCCACCGCGTCCGTGAGGATCATTCAACACGTGGAAACATGCGGAAGCGTGATCCACCGTCCGTAAGGATCATTCAACACGAGAAGTGGCGAAGCTTCAACCACCGTCCGTGACGATCATTCAACAACCAGGAGTGGCGAAAGCTTGATCCACCGTCCGTGCAAGGATCATTCAACAAACACTGGAGTGGCGGGAAGCTTGAACCCACCGTCCGTGAGGTCATTCAACAAAAGGATTGGCGCAAGCTTTCCACCGTCCGTGAGGATCATGTAACAATGTGGCGGAAGCTGATCCCCGTCCGATGAGATCATACAAACACGTTGAGTGGAACGGAAGCGTGATCCACAGTCCGTAAAGATCATTCAACACGTGGAGTTGGCGGAGCTTGATCACCCGTCTGTGTGGATCATTTAACATGAAGGCGGAAGCTTTGATCCACCGTCCTGAAGGATCATTCACACGTGGAGGGCGGAAGATTTATCCAATGGCCGTTAGGATCATTCAACATGACGGCGGAAGCACTTGATATACCGTCCCAGTGAGGATCATTCAACACGTTGGCAGTGGCGGAAGATTGATCCACCGCCCTGGGATCATTCAACAGGAAAGGGGGAAGCTTCCACCGTCGTAGGATCATTCAACAAGAGTGGGAAGCTTACCACCGTCCGTGAGATCATTCAACACCAGGAGTGGCGGAAGCTTGATCCCGTCCTGGGATCATTCAACAACGGGTGGCGGAACTTGACCACCGCCTGGGCATTCAACAAGATGGCGGAGCTTTCACCGTCGTGGATCTTAACAGGGGGCGGAAGCTATCCCGTCCTGAGATCATCAAACAGGGTGGCGGAAGCTGACCACGTCCGTAAGATCATTCACACGGGTGGCGGAGTTGATCACCGTCGTGGGATCATTAACAGGGGGGGAACTTGATCACCGTCTGAGGACATTCACACTGGAGGGCGGAAGTTATCCATCCGAGGATCATTCAACAGAGGCGGAAGCTTGATACCGTCCGTGAGGATATTCAACACGGAGTGCGGAGTTGATCCACCGCCGTGAGGTCATTCAAACAGAGGGGGAAGCTATCACCGTCGGGTCATCAACCAGAGGCGAAGCTTGATCCACCGTCGTGAGGTCTTCACACCAGAGTGGGGAAGCTTGATCACCGTCCTGGGACATTCAACACGGAGGGCGGAAGCTATCCCGCGTGAGATATTCAACAGGAGTGGCGGAAGCTTGATCCACCGTCGTAGGTCATTACACCAGGAGGGGAGCTTGACACCGCCTGAGACATCAACCGGGGGCGGAAGCTTGTCCACCTCGAGTCATTCAACCAGAGTGGCGGAGCTGACACCGTCCTGGGATCATTAACACCAGATGGCGGAAGCTTGATCACCTCGGAGGACATTCACACCAGGAGTGGCGAAGTGATCACCGTCCGGAGATCATTAACAGAGTGGCGGAACTTGATCCACCGTCGTGAGGAAACTCAAAACCAAGAAAAGGGGCGGAGCTTGATCCACCGCGAAAACCCAAAGGAGGCATCATTAACACCGGAGTGGCGAAGTTGATCCCCGTCCTGAATCCTTAACAAGGGGGAGCTTGATCACCGTCTGGACTTCCCAGTGCGAAGCTGTCCACCTCCCTGAGATCATTCAAAAGGGTCGAGCTGATCAACCCTGAGGATCTCCAGGGGCGGAGTTGATCACCGTCTGAGGATATTTAACACAGGAGTGGCGAACTTGATCCCCGTCCGTGGTCATCAAAAAGGCGAACTTTATCCAACGTCGGAGGTCATTCAACAGGGGTGCGAGCTTGATCCCCGGGTTTTTTTTTCCCGTGGGTCATTCAACAGGTGGCGGAGCTTGATCCACCGCGGGAAAATTCAACACCAGAGTGGCAAGCTTGATCACCGTCCGTGGGATCATTCAAACCAAGGGCGAAAGCGATCACCGTCCGTGAGATATCAAACCGGAGTGGGGAGTTGATCATCCACCAACCAGTGGGAATCATTTAACACCAAAGGGCGGAAGCTTGATCCACCGTCGTGAGGATCATTCAACACAGGAGTGGCGAAGCTTGATCACCGTCGGAGATCATTCAACAGAGTGGCGGAGCTTGACCACCGTCCTGAGGTCATTCAAACCAGGAGTGGGAAGCTGATCCACGTCCTGAGATCATTCAACAGGAGTGGCGGAATGATCACCGTGTGAGGATCATCAAAAGGTGGCGAAGCTGAAACTTCGTGAGATCATTCAACACGGGAGGGCGGAAGCTGACACCGCCTGGGTCATCAAAAGGAGGGCGGAAGCTTGTCACTCCGGAGGATCATTCAACACAGAGGCGAAGCTGATCCACGTCCGTGAGGAATTCACACCAAGGCGGAAGCTTGATACGTCCGTGAGGATCTTCAACAGAGGGGCCAAAAGTAGGAACTTAAAACCCCTACTCCTGAGGATCATTCAACACCGGGTGCGGAAGCTTGATCCCCCGTGAGGACATTCACACCAGGAGGGCGAAGTGATCCACGTCCGAGGATATCAAAACGAGTGGGAAGCTATCCACGTCCGTGAGGTCTTCAACCGGGGCGGAGCTTTTCACCGTCGTGGGATCATTCAAAACGGAGTGGCGGAATTGATCCACCGTCGTGAGGATCATTAACCAGGGGCGGAAGCTGATCCGTCCGTGGATCATTCAACACGAGGGAAGCTTGATCCGTCCGTAGGATCATTCACCAGAGTGGCGAAGTGATCACCGTCGTGGGATCATTCACACAGGGTGGCGGAGCTTGATCACGTCGTGAGTCTTCAACAGAGGGCGGAAGCTTGACCACGCCTGAGGTATTCAACACAGGAGGCGAGCTGATCCACGTCGGAGGCATTCACCAGGTGCGGAAGCTTGATCACGCCGTAGCTTCAACACCAGAGTGGCGGAAGCTTGATCACGTCGTGAGGACTTCAACACAGGGGTGCGGAAGCTTATCACGTCCTGGGACTTCAACACCAGGAGGGCGGAAGCTGATCAACGTCCTGAGGATCATTCAACGAGTGGAAGCTTGATCCACCCGTGAGGACATTCAACACGGGGGCGGAAGCTGATTCAGTCCGTGAGGTTTCAACACAAGAGGGCGGAAGCTTGATCACGTCCGTGAGGATCATCAACAGATGCGAGTTGATCCACTCCGGGGACATTCAACCGGGCTGAGCTTGACCACCTCCAGAGGTCATCAACACCAGGAGTGCGAGCTGATCCACCTCCGAGGACATCACACGGAGTGGCGGAAGCTTTCACTCCACTCCAAGGATCCTTCCACCGGGAAAAAAGGCGAACTATCCACCGTCGTAGGATCATTCAACCAGGAGGGCGAAGCTATCCACCGCCGGAGGATCATTCAACGAGTGGGAGCTTGATCCCGTCCGGAGACATTCACACAGAGTGCGGGAAACTTGATCACCTCCGTGAGGGTATTACACCGGAGGGCGAAGCTGTCAAACCCTCGGAGGATCATCAAACCAGGAGTGGGGAGCTATCCACGTCCGTGAGGATCATTCAACACAAGTCGAGCTGATCACGTCCGTGAGGTCATTTAACACCGGGGGCGGAAGCTTATCACCGTCGTGGGATCATTCAACAGAGTGGCGAAGCTTGACCCCCCCTGGGTCTTAAACCAGGGGGCGGGTACCCGTGGGAATTCCAACAAGGAGGGAAGCTTGATCCACCGTCCTGGCATAACCGGGGCGGGCTTACCCTCCTAGAATTCACCCGGTGGCGAAGCTTGATCCACCCGGGGCCCCCCAAATGGCGGAAGCTTGACCACCTCGTGAGGCCCAAAAGGAGTGGCGGAATGATCCCGCGGGATCATTCAACACCAGGAGGGCGAATTGATCCCTCCGAGGATCATTAACACCAGGGGGAAGTTGTTCCCCGGAAAACCAAAGGGGGAAGCTATCCACGTCCTGAGGATCATTCAACCCAGGGCGGAATTGTCCACCTCCGGAGCATTCAACACCAGGATGGGACTTGCCCCCGGGGAAACAAAGGGGGCGGGTTCCCCGGGGAAATTTACAAGGTGCGGAAGCTTGATCCACCGTCCGGGATCATTCAAAAGGGGGGAAGCTGATACGTCCGTGAGGATTAACGGAGTGGCGAAGTTTCCCCGCGGAACAACCAATTTTTTTTTTTTTTTTTTTTTTTTTTTTTTTTTTTTTTTTTTTTTTTTTTTTTTTTTTTTTTTTTTTTTTCCCCCCCCCCCCCCCCCCCCCCCCCCCCCCCCCCCCCCCCCCCCCCCCCCCCCCCCCCCCCCCCCCCCCCCCCCCCCCCCCCCCCCCCCTCTATACAAACACCAGGAGTGGCGGAAGCTTGATCCACCGTCCGTGAGGATCATTCAACATGAGTGGCGGAAGCTTGATCCACCGTCCGTGAGGATCATTCAACACCAGGAGTGGCGGAAGCTTGATCCACCGTCCGTGAGGATCATTCAACACCAGGAGTGCGGAAGCTTGAAACCACCGTCCGGAGGATCATTCAACACAGGAGTGGCGGAAGCTTGATCCACCGTCCGGGGATCATTCAACACCAGGAGTGGCGGAAGCTTATTTCCCCCGTCCGTGAGGATCATTCAACACCAGGAGTGGCGGAAGCTTGATCCACCGTCCGTGAGGATCATTCAACACAGGAGTGGCGGAAGCTTGATCCACCGCCGTGAGGATTTATTCAACACCAGGGTGGCGGAAGCTTGATCCACCGTCCGTGAGGATCATTCAACACCAGGAGTGGCGGAAGCTTGATCCACCGTCCATGAGGATCATTCAACACCAGGAGTGGCGGAGCTTGTCCACCGTCCATGATGATCATTCAACACCGGAGTGGCCGGAAGCTTGATCCACCGTCCGTGAGGATTTATTCACACCAAAGGGGTGGCGGGGAAACTTGATCCACCGTCCGTGAGGGATTTATAAACCAATGGGGAAATGGCCCGGGGGAACTTAATGGATCACTGTCCGTGGAGGATCATTCAACACCAGGAGTGGCGGAAGCTTGATCCACCGTCCGTGAGGATCATTCAACACCAGGAGTGGCGGAAGCTTGATCCACCGTCCGTGAGGATCATTCAACACCAGGAGTGCGGAAGCTTGATAACCGTCCGTGAGGGTCAAATTTAACACCAGGAGTGGCGGAAGCTTGATCCCCCGTCCAGGGGGATCATTCAACACCAGGAGTGGCGGAAGCTTGATCCACCGTCCGTGAGGATCATTCAACACCAGGAGTGGCGGAAGCTTGATCCACCGTCCGTGAGGATCATTCAACACCAGGAGTGGCGGAAGCTTTATCCACCGTCCATGAGGATCATTCAACACCAGGAGTGGCGGAAGCTTGATCCACCGTCCGTGAGGATCATTCAACACCAGGAGTGGCGGAAGCTTGATCCACCGTCCATGAGGATCATTCAACACCAGGAGTGGCGGAAGCTTGATCCACCGTCCGTGAGGATCATTCAACACCAGGAGTGGGGGGAAGCTTGATCCACCGTCCGTGAGGACATTCAACACCCGGAGTGGCGGAAGCTTGATCCACCGTCCCTGGGATCATTCAACACCAGGAGTGGCGGAAGCTTGATCCCCGTCCGTGGGATCATTCAACACCAGGAGTGGCGGAGCTTGATCCACCGTCCTGAGGATCATTTAAACACCAGGATGGCGGAAGCTTTATCAACCGTCCGTGAGGATCATTCAACACCAGGAGTGGCGGAAAACTTGATCCACCGTCCGTGAAGGATCATTCAACAAGGAGTGGCGAAGCTTGATCAGTCCGTGAGGGTCATCAACACAGGATGCGGAAGCTTGATCCACCGTCCTTGAGGATCATTCAACACAGGAGTGGCGGAAGCTTGATCCCCCGTCCGATGAGGATCATTCAACAAGAGTGGGCGGAAGCTTGATCCACCGTCGGGGATCATTCAACAAGAGTGGCGGAATTGATCAAACCCTCCGTGGGATCATTCAACACACAGGAGTGGCGGAAGCTTGATCCACCGTCCGTGAGGATCATTCAACACCGGAGTGGCGGAAGCTTGAACACCGTCCGTGAGGATCATTCAACACCAGGAGGGCGGAAGCTTGATCCCGTCCGTGAGGATCATTCAACACCAGGGGTGGCGGAAGCTTGATCACGTCCGTGAGGATCATTCAACCCAGGAGTGGCGGAAGCTTGATCCAAACCGTCGTGAGGAAACATTCAACACAGGGGTGGCGGAAGCTTGATCACCGTCCATGAGGATCATTCAAACACGGAGTGGCGGGAAACTTGATCCACCGTCCGTGAGGGTCATTCAACACCAGGAGTGGCGGAAACTTGATCCACCCGTCCTGAGGAATTTAACAAAACCCCGGAGTGGGGGAAGACTGTAATCACCAAACCTACCGGTTTTAAGGATTCATTCAACACCGGAGTGGCGGGAAACTTGATCCACCGTCCGTGAGGGTCATTCAAACCAGGAGGGCGGAAGCTTGATCCACCGTCCGTGAGGATCATTCAACACCAGAGTGGCGGAACTTGATCCACCGTCCCTGAGGATCATTCAACACCAGGATGGCGGAAGCTTGATCCACCGTCCGTGAGGATCAAACACCCGGGGTGGCGGAAGCTTGATCCACCGATCGTGAGGATCATTCAACACCAGGGGTGGCGGAAGCTTATCACACGTCCTGAGGATCATTCAACACCAGAGTGGGGGAAGCTTGATCCACCGTCCGTTGAGGATCATTCAAACCACAGGGGTGGCGGAAGGCTTGATCCACCCTCCTGAGGACATTCAACAAGGAGTGGGGGAAGCTTGATCCACCCCGAGGCATTCACACCAGGTGCGGAAACTGATCACGTCCTGAGGACATCAACCAGGAGTGGCGGAAGCTTGTCCCCCGTCCCCTGAGGATTTATTCAACACCAGGTGGCGGAAGCTTGATCACACGTCCTGAGGATCATTCAAACACCAGGAGGGCGGAAGCTTGATACAGTCCGTGAGGATCATTCAACACCAGGAGGGGCGGAAGCTTGATCCACCGTCCGTGAGGATCATTCAACACCAAAAGGGGGCGGCGGAAGCTTGATCCCCGTCCATGAGGATCATTCACACCAGGAGTGGCGGAAGCTTGATCCATCCGTCCTGAGGATCATTCAACACCCAGGAGTGGCGGAAGCTTGATCCAACCGTCCGGGGGATCATCAGCACCCGGAGTGGCGGAAGCTTTATCCACCGGGCCGTGAGGATCATACAACACCCGGAGTGTCGGAAAACTTAATCCACCCCTCCCTGAGGATCATTCAAAAACCCGGAGTGGCGGAAGCTGATCACCACCGTCCGTGAGGATCATTCAACACCAGGATGGCGGAATTTATCCACCGTCTTGAGGATCATTCAAAAACCAGGGGTGGCGGAAGCTTGATCCACCGTCCGTGAGGATCATTTCAACAAACCCGGAGTGGCGGAAGCTTGATCCACCGTCCGTGAGGATCATTCAAACACCCGGAGTGGGCGGAAGCTTGATCCACCGTCCGTGAGGATCATTCAACACCAAGGGGTTGCGGAAGCTTGATCCACCGTCCTTGAAGGGTCATTCAAAAACCAGGAGTGGCGGGAAACTTGATCCACCGTCCGTGAGGATCATTCAACACAGGAGTGGCGGAAGCTTGATCCACCGTCCTGAGGATCATTCAACACCAGGAGTGGCGGAAGCTTGAAACCCCCGTTTCCCTGAGGATCATTAACAGAGAGTGGGGAAGCTTGATACACTGTCCGGAGGATATTCAACCCGGACGGACTTACACCGCGTGAGGATCATTCAACACCAGGAGTGGCGGAAGCTTGATCCACCCTCCGTGGGGTCATTCAACACCCGGAGTGGCGGAAGCTTGATCCCCCGTCCTGAGGATCATTCAAAACCCCGGTGGCGGAAGCTTGATCCACCGTCCTGAGGATCATTCAACACCAGGAGTTTGGGGAAGCTTGATCCCCCGTCTGAGGATCATTTTAACACCCGGAGTGGCTGAAGCTTGATCACCGTCGTTTGGGGTCTTCAAACCAGGAGGGGGCGAAGCTTATCCACCGTCCGTGGGATCAATCAACACCGGAGTGGCGGAAGCTTATCCACCGTCCGTGAGGATCATTCAACACAGGGGGTGGCGAAACTTGATCCCCGTCCGTGAGGATCATTCAACACCAGGGCAGTGGCGGAAGCTTGATCATCCGTGAGGATCATTCAACACCAAGGAGTGGCGGGGCTTGATCCACCGTCCGTGAGGATATTCAACACCAGGAGTGGCGGGAAGCTTAATCCACCGTCCGTGAGGATCATTCAACACCAGGATGGCGGAAGCTTGATCACCGTCCGTGAGATCATTCAAACCAGGAGTGGCGGAAGTTGATCCCCCGCAGGGGATCATTTCAACCAGGAGGTAAGGCGGAAGCTTTTACCACCGTCCTGGGGGTCATTCAACACCAGGATTTGGGGGAAGCTTGATCCCACCGTCGTGAGAAACATTCAAACCCAGGAGTGGCGGAAGCTTGATCCACCGTCCGGGAATCAATTCAACAGGAGGGCGGAACTTGATCAACCCTCCGTGAAAGGGTCATTAACACCAGGGTGGCGGAAGCTTGATCCACCGTCCGTGAGGAATCATTTAACACGGAGTGGGGGAAGCTTGATCCACCGTGGTGGGATCATTAACAGGCCGGGAGCGAAACTTGGGAATCCCCCGTCCCTGAGGGATCCATTCAACACCAGGAGGGCGGAAGCTTGATCCACCGTCGGAGGATAAATTTAACAAGTGCGGAGCTTGAATCCACCGTCGTGAGGATCATTTTAAACACCAGGAATGGGGAATTGATCCACCGTCCGTGAGGATATTCAACCCAGAGTGGCGGAAGCTTGATCCACCGTCCGTGAGGATCATTCAACACCAGGAGTGGCGGAAGCTTGATCCACCGTCCGTGAGGATCATTCAACATGGAGTGGCGGAAGCTTGATCCACCGTCCGTGAGGATCATTCAAACACCAGGAAATGGCGGAAGCTTGTCCCCCGTTCGGTTAGTGATCCCTTCAACACCAGGGTGGTCAAGCTTGATTCCACCTCCGTGGGGATCATTCAAACACAAAAAGTGGCGATAGGGTTGATCCACCGTCTGAGGATCATTAACACCAGGTGGCGGAAGCTTGAAACCCCCGCCGTGAGGTATTCAACCCCCAGGAGTGGGGGGAAGCTTGTCCACCGTCCCGGGGGATCATTCAATCACAAGAGTGGCGGAAGCTTGATCCACCGTCGTGAGGATCATTCAAACCAGGAGTGGCGGAAAACTTGAATCCACCGTCCGTGAGGTCATTCAAACCCGGAGTGGCGGAAGCTTGATCCACCGTCGTGGATCAATCAAAAGAATGGCCGAAGGTGACCACCGTTTCCTGAGGATCATTTCAACCCAGGAGTGCGGAAGCTTGAAATTCACCGTCCGTGGGTCATTCAACACCAGGAGTGGCGGAAGCTTGATCCACCGTCCGTGAGGATCATTTTAACACAGGGTGGCGGAAGCTTGATCCACCGTCCGTAGGATCATTCAACACCGGAGTGGCGGGAAGCTTGATCCACCTCCGTGAGGATCATTCAACACAGAGTGGCGGAAGTGTTCCACCGTCTGGGTATTAACCCCGGAGATCGGAAGCTTGATCCCCCGCCGTGGGGTCATTCAACACCAGGAGTGGCGGAAGCTTATCCACCGTCCCTGGGATCATTCAACACCGGAGTGGCGGAAGCTTGATCCACCGTCCCTGAGGGTCCCTTCAACAGAGTGGCGGAAGCTTGATCCACCGCCCCTGGATCATTCAAACAGGAGTGGCGGAAGCTTGATCCAACCGTCCTGAGGATCATTCAACACAGGAGTGGCGGAAGCTTTGATCCACCGTCCGGATGATTTATTCAGCCGGAGTGGCGGAGTTGATCCACCCTCCGGTGAGGAAACATTCAACACCGGAGTGCGGGAAGCTTATCCACCGTCGTGGGATCATTCACACCAGGAGTGGAAGCTTGATCCACCGTCCGTGAGGATCATTCAACACCAGGGGTGCGGAAGCTTGATCCCCCGTCCGTGAGGGGTATTCAACCAGGAGTGGCGGAAGCTTGATCCACCGTCCGTGAGGATCATTCAACACCAGGAGTGGCGGAAGCTTGATCCACCGTCCGTGAGGATCATTCAACACTAGGAGTGGCGGAAGCTTGATCCACCGTCCCTGAGGATCATTCAACACCAGGAGTGGCGGAAACTTGATCCCGTCCGTGAGGATCATTCAACAAGAGTGGCGTAAGCTTGATCACCGTCCTAGGAATTCAACACCGGAGTGCGGAAGGCTTGATTCACCGGCGTGGGGGATCATTCCAACACCCGGGTGGCGGAGCTTGATCCACGTCCTGAGGTCATTTAACACCAAGTGGCGGAAACTTGATCCCACCGCGCTGGAGGATCATTAACACCCGGAGTGGCGGAAGCTTTATCCACCCTCGTGGGATCATTTCAAACCAGGAGTGGGGGAAGCTTGATCCACCTCCGTGGGATCATTCAACACGGAGTGGCGGAAAGCTTGTTTCCCCCGTCCGTGAGGATCATTCAACCCAGGAAATGGCGGAAGCTTTATCCACCGTCCTGAGGATCATTCAACAAAAGAGTAGGGAAGCTTTATTACCGTCCGTGAGGGGTTCATTCAACACCAGGAGTGGCGGAAGCTTGATCCACCGTCCGTGAGGGTCATTCAACCAGGGGGGCGGAAGCTTGATCCCCCGTCCTGGGATCATTCAACACCAGGGTGGCGGAAGCTTGATCCACCGTCGTGAGGATCATTCAACCCAGGAGTGGCGGAGCTTGATCACGTCAGTGAGGGATCTTCAACACCAGGAGTGGCGGAAAGCTTGTCACCGTCCGTGAGGATCATTCCACCAGAGTGGCGGAAGCTTGATCCACCGTCCTGAGGATCATTTTAACACCAGGAGTGGCGGAAGCTTGATCCACCGTCCCTGAGGTTTATTCAACACTGGAGGGCGGAAGCTTTATCCACGTCCCTGAGGATCATTCAAACCCGGTGGGCGGAAACTTGGGTCCCCCGTCCGTGAGGTCATCAAACCGGAGGCGGAAGCTTAAACCACCGTCGGTTGGGATCAATTCAAAACCAGGAGGGCGGAAGCTTGATCACCGTCCTGAGGATCATTTCCAAAACCGGGGTGGCGAAGCTTTTATCCACCGCCGTGAGGATCATTCAACACCGGAGTGGCAACTTGATCCACCGTCCTGAGGATCATTCAACAAAACCCCGGAGTGGCGGAAGCTTGATCACCGTCCGTGAGGATCATTCAACACCAGGAGGGCGGAAGCTTGATCCACCGTCCGGGGAGGATCATTCAACACCAGGAGTGGCGGAAGTTGATCCACCGTCCGTGAGGATCCCTTCAACACCCGAGTGGCGGAAGCTTGATCCACCGTCCTGAGGTTTATTTAAACCGAGTGGGAGTGACCCCCGGGATCATTCAACCCGGAGTGGCGGAACTTGATACACGTCCGGAGATCATTCAACCCAGGAGTGGCGGAAGCTTGATCAACCGTCCGTGAGGATCTTCACACAGGAGTGGCGGAGCTTGAATCCACCGGTGAGGATCATTCAACAAGAGTGGGGGAAGCTTGAACACTGTCGTGGGATATTCCAACACCAGGAGAGGCGGGGCTGAAACCACAGTCCCTGAGGTTCATTCCCCACCAGGAGTGGCGGAAACTTGATCCACGTCCGTGAGGATCATTCAACACCAGGAGTGGCGGAAGCTTGATCCACCGTCCGAGGATCATTCAACACCAGGGGGTGGCGGAAGCTTGATCCAAACCGGGCTGAGGGTCATTTTAACACCAGGGGTGGCGGAAGCTTGATCCCCCGTCGGAGGGGTCATTCAACACCCGGGTGGCGGAAAGCTTATTCCACCGTCCGTGGGATCAATCAACACCAGGAGTGGCGGAAGCTTGATCCACCGTCGTGAGGATCATTCAACACAGGGTGGGGGAAGCTTTTAATCCCCCGTCGTGGGGGTCTTCAACACCCGGAGTGGCGGAGCTTGATCCACCCTCCTTGAGGTCATTCACACCAGAGTGGCGGAAGCTTGATCACCTCCGTGGGGATCATTCAACACCAGGAGTGGCGGAAGCTTTATCCCCCGTCCGTGAGACATTCAACACCAGGAGTGGCGGAAGCTTTCACCGTCGTGAGGATCATTTACACGGAGTGGCGGAAGCTGCCCGTCTGAGGTTTAACACCAGGAGTGGCGGAAACTTGATCCACCGTCGTGGGATCTTCAACCGAGTGCGAAAGCTGATCCACGTCCGTGAGGATCATTAACCCAGGATGGGAGCTTGATCACCTCTGAGGATCATTACACCGGGTGGCGGAGCTTGATCCCTGTGAGATCATTAACCCGAGTGGCGAAGCTTGATCACGTCGTGGGTCATTAACCGGAGGGGGAAGCTTGTCACGTCTGAGGATCATTTAACCGGAGTGGGGAACTGATCCACGTCCGTGAGGTATTCAACCGAGGGCGGAGCTTTACCCCCAGGATCTTCAAACCGGGGCGAAGCTTGATCACCGTCCTGAAATCAAAACAGAGGCGGAACTTGATCCACCGTCGTGAGGTCATTCACACCAAGTGCGGAAGCTTGACACCGTCCGTGAGGATCTTCAAACCGGAGTGGGAAGCTTATCCACTCCTGAGGATTTAACAGGTGGCGGAGCTTGATCCACGTCGTGAGATCATTAACACCAGGTGGGGAAGTTGATCCACGTCTGAGGTCATTCAAACAAGTGCGAAGTTGTCCACCGTCCCTGAGGATTCAACCAGGGGTGGCGGAAGTTATCCACCCTCCTGAGGACATTAACACAGGGGGGGAAGCTTGATCCACGTCGTGGATCATTCAACCAGGAGTGGCGGGCTTGATCCGTCCTTGGGATCATCAACCAGGAGTGGGAGCTTGATCACCGTCCGTGAGATCATTTAGAGTGGCGGAAGCTGATCCACGTCCTGAGGATCATTCAACCGGTGGCGGAACTGATCACGTCATGAGGCATTCAACACAGGAGTGCGGAGCTTGATCCCTCTGAGGAATCAACCAGGAGTGGCGGAACTTGATCCAACTCCTGAGTCATTCACGGTGGCGGAAGCTTGATCCCCCGTGAGGATCATTCAAGCCAGAGGGGGAAGCTTGCACCGTCCTGAGGATCTTCAACCCGGATGGCGGAAGCTTGATCACCGTCGTGAGGATTTTAACACCAGAGGGCGGAAACTTGATCCCCGTCCGGAGGTCATCACCAGGGTGGCGGAGCTTCCCCGTCTGAGATCATTCAAACGGAGTCGGAATTATCACCTCTGAGGACATTAAAAGAGTGGCGGAAGTTGACCACGTCCGTGGGATATTCAACACGGAGGGCGGAAGCTGATCCACCGTCTGGGTCATTCAACAGGGGGGAAGCTGATCACGTCCGTGAGGATTTCAACCAGGAGTGGCGGAGCTTGATCCACCGTCCGTGGATCATCAACAAGAGGGGAAGCTTGATCCACCGTCCTGGGATATTCAACCAGGAGTGGCGGAAGCTGATCAGTCTGAGGATATTTTAACACAGGAGGCGGAAGCTTGATCACCGTCCTGAGGATCATTAACACCGGAGGCGGAAGCTTATCCACGTCCTGAGGTCTTCAACAGGTGGGAACTTGATCACGTCGTGGGATATCAACCCAGGAGTGGCGGAGTTATCACGTCCCTGGGATCATTCAAAGGAGTGGCGGAAGCTGTCACCTCGTAGGATCATTCAACACCAGAGTGGCGGAAGTTGTCCACGTCCGTGGTATTCAACAGAGTCGAATTGATCACGTCGTAGGAATTCAACACCAGGAGTGCGGATTTAACGTCGTGAGGTCTTCAACCAGGTGGCGGAAGCTTGATCACGTCCGTGGGAATTCAAACACAGGGGCGGAAGCTTGTCACTCCTGAGGATCATTCAAACAGGAGTGGCGGAAGTTGTCACGTCGTAGGATCATTAACCAGGGGGCTAACTTGTCCACGTCATGAGGACATTCAAACAGGAGTGGCGGAGCTTGTCACGTCCGTAGGATATCAACCCAGAGGGCGAGTGTCCACCGTCTGAGGTCATTCAAACCAGAGTGGCGAGCTTGATCACCGTCCTGAGGTATTCAACACCAGGAGTGGGGAAGCTTGATCCACCGTCCTGAGGAATTCAACACAGGAGGGGGAAACTTTTTTTTTTTTTTTTTTTTTTTTTTTTTTTTTTTTTTTTTTTTTTTTTTTTTTTTTTTTTTTTTTTTTTTTTTTTTTTTTTTTTTTTTTTTTTTTTTTTTTTTTTTTTTTTTTTTTTTTTTTTTTTTTTTTTTTTTTTTTTTTTTTTTTTTTTTTTTTTTTTTTTTTTTTTTTTTTTTTTTTTTTTTTTTTTTTTTTTTTTTTTATCATTCAACAAGGAGTGGCGGAAGCTTGATCCACCGTCCGTGAGGATCATTCAACACCAGGAGTGGCGGAAGCTTGATCCACCGTCCGTGAGGATCATTCAACACCAGGAGTGGCGGAAGCTTGATCCACCGTCCGTGAGGATCATTCAACACCAGGAGGGCGGAAGCTTGATCCCCCGTCCATGAGGACATTCAACCACCAGGGAGTGGCGGAAGCTTGATCCACCGTCCGTTTAGGATCATTCAAACCAGGAGTGGCGGAAGCTTGATCCACCGTCCGTGAGGACATTCAACACCAGGGGTGGCGGAAGCTTGAATCCCACCGTCCGTGAGGATCAT
Source organism: Cherax quadricarinatus (assembly GCF_026875155.1). Classification (NCBI taxonomy): domain Eukaryota; kingdom Metazoa; phylum Arthropoda; class Malacostraca; order Decapoda; family Parastacidae; genus Cherax; species Cherax quadricarinatus. The sequence goes on from NW_026464291.1 coordinate 23,005, forward strand.
TCAACAAGAGTGCGTAACTTGATCCACCGTCCGTGAGGATCATTCAACACCAGGAGTGGCGAAGCTTGATCCACCGTCCGTTTAGGATCATTCAACACAGGGGTGGCGGAAGCTTGATCCACCGTCCGTGAGGATCATTCAACACCAGAAGGGCGGAAGCTTTTATCCACCGTCCTGAGAAACATTCAAACCAGGAGTGGCGGAAGCTTGATCCAAACCCTCCCCTGAGGATCATTCAACACCAGGGAGTGGCGGAAGCTTATCCACCGTCCGTGAGGAACATTCACACCCGGAGTGGCGGAAGCTTGATCCACCGTTCGTGAGGATCATTCAACACAGGGAGTGGCGGAAGCTTGATTTCCCCCGTCCGTAAGATCATTCAACACCAGGAGGCGGAAGCTTGATCCACCGTCCGTGAGGTCTTCAACACCAGGGGTGGCGGAAGCTTGATCCACTGTCCTGAGGGTCATCAACACCAGGAGTGCGGAAGCTTGATCCCCCGTCCGTGAAGATCATTCAACAACCAGGAGTGGCGGAAGCTTGATCAAACCCTCCTGAGGATCATTCAACACCAGGAGTGGCGGAAGCTTGATCCACCGTCCGTTGAGGATCATTAACACCAAGGAGGGCGGAAGCTTGATCCACCGTCCCTGAGGATCATTCAACAACCAGGGGTGGCGGAAGCTTGATACACGTCGTGAGGGTCATTCACACCAGAGTGGGGGAAGCTTGATCCACCGTCCTGAGGATCATTCAAACACCAAGAGTGGCGAAGCTTGATCCACCCCCGTGAGGATCATTCAACACCAGGAGTGGCGGAAAGCTTGATCCACCGTCCGTGAGGATCATTCAAACCAGGAGGGCGGAAGCTTGATCCACCGTCGTGAGGATCAATCAACACCAGGAGTGGCGGAAGCTTGATCCACCGTCCTGAGGATCATTCCAACCAGGATGGGGCGGAAGCTTGATCCACCGTCCGTGAGGAATCATTCAACACCAGGGGTGGCGGAAGCTTAAACCACCGTCCGTGAGGATCATTAACACAGGAATGGCGGGAAACTTATCCAACCGTCGTGAGGATCATTCAACACCAGGAGTGGCGGAAGCTTGATCCACCGTGAGGATCATTAACAGTGATGGGAACTTGTACACTCCGTGAGGATCATCCCAAAACCAGGGCGGAAGCTGATCACCGTCCCTGAGGATTTATTCAACAACCAGGAGTGGCGGAAGCTTGATCCACCGTCCGTGAGGATCATTCAACACATGGGGGGCGGAAGCTTAACGCCGTCCGTGAGGAATCATTCAACACCAGGGGTGGCGGGAAACTTGATCCACCGTCCCGTGAGATCATCAACCCCCAGGAAGGCGGAAGCTTGATCCACCGTCCGTGAGGAAACATTCAACACCAGGAGTGGCGGAAGCTTGATCCACCGTCCCTGAGGTATCATTCAACACCAGGATTTGGGGGAAGCTTGATCCACGTCCTGAGGATCATTCAACATGAGTGGCGGAAGCTTGATCCACCGTCCGTGAGGATCATTCAACACCAGGAGTGGGGGAAGCTTGATCCACCGTCCATGAGGATCATTCAACAACCAAGGAGTGGCGGAAGCTTTGAAACCACCGTCCGTGAGGGTCATTCAAAACCAGGAGTGGCGAAGCTTGATCCACCGTCCTGGGATCATTCCCAACACCAAGTGGCGGAAGCATGATCCCCAAACCGTCCGTGAGGATCATTCAACCAGGAGTGGCGGAAGCTTGAAACCACCGTCCGTGAGGATCATCAACACCAGGAAATGGCGAAGCTTTGATCCACCGTCCGTGAGGAATCATTTAAACACAGGGGTGGCGGAAGGGTTGATCCCCGTCCTGAGGATTATTCAACACCAGGAGTGGCGGAAGCTTGATCCACCGTCCGTGAGGATCATTCAACACCAGGAGTGGCGGAAGCTTGATCCACCGTCCGTGAGGTCATTCAACACCAAAGGAAGTGGCGGGAAGCTTGATCCCACCGTCCGTGAGGATCATTCAACACCAGGAGTGGCGGAAGCTTGATCCACCGTCCTTGAGGATCATTCAACACCAGGAGTGGCGGAAGCTTGATCCACCGTCCCTGAGGATCATTCAACACCAGGAGTGGCGGAAGCTTGATCCACCGTCCGTGAGGATCATTCAACACCAGGAGTGGCGGAAGCTTGATCCACCGTCCGTGAGGATCATTCAACACCAGAGTGGCGGAAGCTTGATCCACCGTCCGTGAGGATCATTCAACACCAGGAGTGGCGGAAGCTTGATCCACCGTCCGTGAGGATCATTCAACACCAGGAGTGGCGGAAGCTTGATCCACCGTCCAGTGAGGATCATTCAACACCATGAGTGGCGGAAGCTTGATCCACCGTCCGTGAGGATCATTCAACACCAGGAGTGGCGGAAGCTTGATCCACCGTCCGTGAGGATCATTCAACACCAGAGCGGAAGCTTGATCCACCGTCCGTGAGGATCATTCAACACCAGAGTGGCGGAAGCTTGATCCACCGTCCGTGAGGATCATTCAACACCAGGAGTGGCGGAAGCTTGATCCACCGTCCGTGAGGATCATTCAACACCAGGAGTGGCGGAAGCTTGATCCACCGTCCGTGAGGATCATTCAACATGAGTGGCGGAAGCTTGATCCACCGTCCGTGAGGATCATTCAACACCAGGAGTGGCGGAAGCTTGATCCACCGTCCGTGAGGATCATTCAACACCAGGAGTGGCGGAAGCTTGATCCACCGTCCGTGAGGATCATTCAACATGAGTGGCGGAAGCTTGATCCACCGTCCGTGAGGATCATTCAACACCAGGAGTGGCGGAAGCTTGATCCACCGTCCGTGAGGATCATTCAACACCAGGAGTGGCGGAAGGTTGATCCACCGTCCGTGGATCATTCAACCAGAGGCATCATTGACACCGATCGAGGATTTAACCGGAGGCGGAACTTGATCCACCGTCCGTGAGGATCATTCAACACCAGGAGTGGCGGAAGCTTGATCCACCGTCCGTGAGGATCATTCAACACCAGGAGTGGCGGAAGCTTGATCCACCGTCCGTGAGGATCATTCAACACCAGGAGTGGCGGAAGCTTGATACACCGTCCGTGAGGATCATTCAACACCAGGAGTGGCGGAAGCTTGATCCACCGTCCGAGGATCATCAACAGAGTGGCGGAGCTTGATCACCGTCCGTGAGGATCATTCAACACCAGGAGTGGCGGAAGCTTGATCCACCGTCCGTGAGGATCATTCAACACCAAGAGTGGCGGAAGCTTGATCCACCGTCCGTGAGGATCATTCAACACCAGAGTGGCGGAAGCTTGATCCACCGTCCGTGAGGATCATTCAACAGGAGTGGCGGAAGCTTGATCCACCGTCCGTGAGGATCATTCAACACAGGAGTGGCGGAAGCTTGATCCACCGTCCGTGAGGATCATTCAACACCAGGAGTGGCGAAGCTTGATACCGTCCGTGAGGATCATTCAACACCAGAGAGTGCGAAGCTTGATCCACCGTCCAGTGAGGATCATTCAACACCAGGAGTGGCGGAAGCTTGATCCACCGTCCGTGAGGATCATTCAACACCAGGAGTGGCGGAAGCTTGATCCAACGTCCGTGAGGATCATTCAACACCAGGAGTGGCGGAAGCTTGATCCACCGTCCGTGAGGATCATTCAACACCAGGAGTGGCGGAAGCTTGATCCACCGTCCGTGAGGATCATTCAACACCAGGAGTGGCGGAAGCTTGATCCACCGTCCGTGAGGATCATTCAACACCAGAGTGGCGGAAGCTTGATCCACCGTCCGTGAGGATCATTCAACAACAGAGTGGCGGAAGCTTGATCCACCGTCCGTGAGGATCATTCAACACCAGGAGTGGCGGAAGCTTGATCCACCGTCCGTGAGGATCATTCAACACCAGGAGTGGCGGAAGCTTGATCCACCGTCCGTGAGGATCATTCAACACCAGGAGTGGCGGAAGCTTGATCCACCGTCCGTGAGGATCATTCAACATGAGTGGCGGAAGCTTGATCCACCGTCCGTGAGGATCATTCAACACCAGGAGTGGCGGAAGCTATGATCACCGCCGGAGGATCATTCAACCAGGAGTGGCGGAAGCTTGATCCACCGTCCGGAGGATCATCACACCAGGATGGCGAAGCTTGATCCACCGTCCGTGAGGATCATTCAACACCAGGAGTGCGGAAGCTTGATCCACCGTCCGTGAGGATCATTCAACACCAGGAGTGGCGGAAGCTTGATCCACCGTCCGTGAGGATCATTCAACACCAGGAGTGGCGGAAGCTTGATCCACCGTCCGTGAGGATCATTCAACACCAGGAGTGACGGAAGCTTGATCCACCGTCCGTGAGGATCATTCAACACCAGGAGTGGCGGAAGCTTGATCCACCGTCCGTGAGGATCATTCAACACCAGGAGTGGCGGAAGCTTGATCCACCGTCCGTGAGGATCATTCAACACCAGGAGTGGCGGAAGCATTGATCCACCCGTCCGTGAGGATCATTCAACCCAAGTGGCGGGAAAACTGATCCCACCTCAGTGAACATTCAACACCAGGATGGCGGGAAGCTTGATCCACCGTCCAGAGGCATTCAACACCAGAGTGGGCGGAAGCTTGATCCAACCGTCCGGAGGGTCATTCAACACCGGGGGGAAAACTTTCCCCCGGGGGGGGAATCCACCGGAGGGAATTAAAACACCCGGTGAATTCATTTACCCCCAAAGGGGGAAAAAATTGCCCCGTCCCGGTGAGGATTCCAAAACCGGAAGGGGAAAGTTTCCCGTAAAGAAAACACCCGGATGGCGAAGCTGATCCCCCCGGGGGATCATTTACACGGAGTGGCGGGGAAAATTTCCCCTTTGGAGGACTTCAACACCAGGGTGGCGGAACTTTTCCCCGTCCCGGTTTCCAATAACGCCCCGGGGAATTATCCCCGGGGGTGAATTTTCCCCCCCAAAACCCCGAGGGGGAAGCGACCACCGTCCCGGGGAATTCAACACCGGGGGGGGGCGGAAGCTGATCCCCCGCCGTGAGGTCATTCAAAAAGGGCGGGAAACTTGACCCCCCCGGGGGAATAAACCCCAAAAGGGGGCGGAAGCTTGACCACCGTCCCGGGGACATTAAAAACCCAAAAACCCCTCCCAATTCTTAACATAAAACCGAAAAATCCAGTTGGGGGCTTAACCCCAAAGGCGGAAATTATTCCACCGGGGGAGGAATTACCACAAAGGGTTAACCCCTTTGAAACCCCCCTTAAACAAAAAGGGGCGGAAGGATCCCCGTCCTGAGGATTCCCCCCAAAGGAGGCGAAGTTTGATCCCCCCCGGGGGGGACTTAACCCAGGGGGGCAACGAACCAGTCCGGGGTATTCAACCCGGAGTAATTCCCCCGTGGGGCTCCAAGGGGGGGAATTTTTAAAAGGAAAACATTCCAAAAAAAGGGGAAAAAAGGGGTTCCCCGGGCCCTATTCACCCCCGAGGCAAAAAAGATAGCCGGATGATCCCACCACAACAAACTGAAAAGCGGTGACTTCAAACCGATGGGGGAAAAAAGGGGTAAGGGTTTTAAACAAAAGTGGGGACTTTAAAACCCCGGGTGGGGGCCCTTTAAAAGTGGGGAACTTTAAAACCCCCGGGGATCCACCGAAAACCTTTTCCCCCCCCCGGATTCACACAAGGGGCGGAAGCTTGATCCACCGTCCTGAGTCAAAACCCAGGAGGGGGAAAGCTGATACCTCCCAAAGGGGGTTTCCCCAGGGTGGGGGGTGTCCCCCGTCCTGAATCATTTTAACACCAGGAGGGGGAAGCTTGATCCCCCGTCCGGAGGATCATTTAAAAAGGGGGGAAATTTCCCCCCCGGGGATCATTCAACACCGGGGAGGAAATTTTCCCCCGTCGAAAACCAAAAAGGGGGGGCGGAACTTGATCCCCCCCCGGAGGTCATTTTAAAAAGGGGGGGCAACTTTAAGGGGTGGGGCCCAAGGGGGTTCCCTGAAGGGGGGAATTTAAAACCCCCCCGGGGGGAATTACCCCCCGGTGGGACCAAAAAACCCCGGGGGGGAAAACCCGATCCAGTTTCCCCCAAGGAATCAAAACCCAAATGGCAAAAAATTGATCCACCGCCGAGGGTCAACAACCCCGGGGGTTTCCCGTCCGGGGTTTTTAAAACCCAGGGGGCGGAAGCTTGATCCACCCTCCGTGGAAATTTTTTAAACAAGTTTGGGGGCTTTAAGCCTGAATCTTTAACCCGAGGGGAACCTTACCACCGCCAAAAGGGACTTAAACCAGGGCGAAAAGGGGCCCCGTGTGAGGGCACCCCGGGGTCGGGCTGAAACCCCGGGGTGGGAATTCTTAAACCATGGGAAGCTTAACCCGGGGGGAATTAAACCGGGGGGGGAAGTTGTCCACCCCTTGGGGAACTTAAAAAGGATGGCAAAAGGGGTAGCCAGGTATCAAACACAAAAGGGCGGGAAAGGGCCCCCCCTGGGATATCAACACCAATGGCGGAAACTTTATCCCCCCGTGGGAATTCAAACCCGGGGGCGGAAAATTATCCCCCTTTAGGTCAAAACCCCGGGTTTGGGGGAAGCTTTTATCCCCCTCCATCATTCAACAAAAGGGGGGAATTTCCCCCCGGGCTTAAAAAAATAACCCCAAAAGGGCCCAGGTAATTTAAACCCGGGGGGGAACCCCCCTGTCCCAAAGGGGTTTCAAAAAGAAGTCGGGTTATTCAAAACCTGAGGGGAATTTTAAAGCCCTGGGTTCCCCCCCGTGGGTTATTTAAACCCTCGGAACTTACCCCGGGGGGTATCAACCCGGTGGGGAATTAACCCCTTTGGGGAAAAAATTAAAAAAGGGGGGGGAACTTTTCCCCCGGGAAGAGGAAACCCCAAAGGGGGGAAACACCACCGGCCGGGCTTTCCGCCCCAGGAAATTTCAAAACCCCTGGGGTCAAAAACACCGGGTCGGATTTTCCCCTTTTTCCCTGAGGATCATTTAACACCGGGGTGGCCGGAAGCTTGATCCCACCGCCTGAGGATCATTCAACCACCAGGAGTGGCGGAAGTTGATCCACCGTCCGTGAGGATCATTCAACACAGGAGTGGCGGAAGCTTGAAACCACCGTCCGTGAGGGTCAATTCAAAACCAAAGGAGTGGCGGAAGCTTATCCACCGTCCGTTGAGGGTCATTCAACACCAGGAGTGGCGGAAGCTTGATCCACCGTCCGTGAGGATCATTCAACACCAGGAGTGGCGGAAGCTTGATCCACCGTCCGTGAGGATCATTCAACATGAGTGGCGGAAGCTTGATCCACCGTCCGTGAGGATCATTCAACACCAGGAGTGGCGGAAGCTTGATCCACCGTCCGTGAGGATCATTCAACACCAGGAGTGGCGGAAGCTTGATCCACCGCCGTGAGGATCATCAACACCAGAGTGCGAAGCTTGATCCACCGTCCGTGAGGATCATTCAACACCAGGAGTGGCGGAAGCTTGATCCACCGTCCGTGAGGATCATTCAACACCAGGAGTGGCGGAAGCTTGATCCACCGTCCATGAGGATCATTCAACACCAGGAGTGGCGGAAGCTTGATCCACCGTCCGTGAGGATCATTCAACACCAGGAGTGGCGGAAGCTTGATCCACCGTCCGTGAGGATCATTCAACACCAGGAGTGGCGGAAGCTTGATCCACCGTCCGTGAGGATCTTTAACACCCGCGAGTGGGAAGCTTGATCCACCGTCCGTGAGGATCATTCAAACAACAGGAGTGGGGGAAAGCTTGATCCACCGTCCGTGAGGATCATTCAACACCAGGAGTGGCGGAAGCTTGATCCACCGTCCGTGAGGATCATTCAACACCAGGAGTGGCGGAAGCTTGATCCACCGTCCGTGAGGATCATTCAAAACCAGGAGTGGCGGAAACTTGATCCACCGTCCGTGAGGATCATTCAACACAGGAGTGGCGGAAACTTGATCCACCGTCCGTGAGGATCATTCAACACCAGGAGTGGCGGAAGCTTGATCCACCGTCCGTGAGGATCATTCAACACCAGGAGTGGCGGAAGCTTGATCCACCGTCCATGAGGATCATTCAACACCAGGAGTGGCGGAAGCTTATCCACCGTCTTTAGGATCATTCAACACCGGGAGTGGCGGAAGCTGACCACGTCCGTGAGGATCATTCAACAAGGGGTGGGGGAGCTTGACCACCGTCCGTGAGGATCATTCAACAAAGGAGGGCGGAAGCTTGATCAACCGTCGTGAGGATCATTACACCAGGGGTGGCGGGAAACTTGATCCCCCGTCCGTGAGGATCATTCAAACCAGGAGTGGCGGAAGCTTATCCACCGTCCGTGAGGATTATTCAACACCCGGAGTGCGAAGTTGATCACCGTCCGTGGGATCATTCAACCCAGGGTGGGGGAAGCTTTCCGCCCTGGGATATTCAAAAGGTGGGAAAACTTGCCACCTTTTGAGGATTTTCCCCGGAAGGGGAGCTTCCAAATCGTGAGGGGCTTTAAAAAAAGTGGCAAGCTTTCCCCCCCGTGGGTTTATTCCCCAGGAGTGGCAAGTTTCCGC
>NW_026464292.1:0-13433 GCF_026875155.1 Cherax quadricarinatus
CGTATTTGTATATAACCCACCACAAGAACTGCAGGAGGCCAAAAGGAATATGCGAGGAAAAGCAACAAGAGCGATGGTGGACACACTGGCTGACGTGGCACTAAGAGCTCAAACGTGCAGAGCAAAGTTACTGGTTATGGATGATTTCAACCACAGGGAGATCGATTGGGAAAACCTGGAGCCTCATGGGGGCTCCGAAACATGGAGAGCCAAGATGATGGATGTGGTACTGGAAAACCTCATGCATCAACACATCAGGGACAGTACCAGAGAGCGAGGGGAGGATGAACCAGCAAGACTGGACCTTGGGTTCGCCCTGAGTAGCTCAGACATTTATGACATCACATATGAGAGGCCCCTCGTAGTTAGTGACCACGTAGTCCTGAGTTTTGATTACATAGTAGAGTCACAGATGGAGAGGGTAGCAGGAGTCGAATGGGAAAAAGTCAAACTATAAAAGGGGGGACTACACAGGTATGAGGAACTTCCTGCGGGACGCGCAGTGGGACAGAGAAATGGTAGGAAAGACAGTAAATTAAATGATGTAGTATGTAACAACAAAATGCAAGGAGGCAGAGGAAAGGTTTGTTCCCAAGGGCAACAGAAACAATGGGAAGACCAAAGCGAGTCTTTGGTTTACCCACTGCCATCAAGACACGCAGTTTTTGACGGAGCACAAACGCGCGCGACTGTCCCCTTCACTCCATACGACCTGCAATAAGACTAGTCTCGGAGCTAAGGGGTATGTCGTACAAGGAAAGGTTAATTAAGGGAAATCAACCTGACGGCACTGGAAGTCAGGAGAGTTGTCAGAAAGTGGAATAGTCTGGTAAGTGATGTAGTGGAGGTAGGATCCATACATAGCTTTAAGAAGAGGTATGATAAAGCTCATGGAGCAGGAAGAGTGACTTAGTAACGGCCAGTGAAGAGGCGGGGCCAGGACCTGTGACTCGACCCCTGCAATCACAACTAGGGAAGTACAACTAGGCGAGTACCACCCCACTCACCAATCCCACCCAGCAACACCACCTCCCCACTCACCAAATCCAGCCAGCAACACCACAACCTCATTCACTAAGCCCACCCAGCAGCTCCACCACCCCACTCACCAAGCTCACCCAGCAACACCACACCACCCCACTCACCCAGCCCACCCAGCAACACCACCACCCCACTCACAAAGCCCACCCAGCAACACCACCACCCCACTCCCCCAACTACTCGCACACAAGTATACAGACCTAAAGCACACAAAGACAAACACAGAAATTTAAACTCCCTAATACAAACACAGAACAGCCCGGGAACAGCCACACACAACTCATCCACCCAGCTTTCCAACCCCAGACACAACTCATCCACCCAGCTCACCAACCCCAGACACAACCCATCAAAACAGTTAATGACCTCCCTACTTGGTGACCAAAGATCTGTTCTAAAGGACTACAGCCTAATGATTCCTGAGTGCTGTCCCTCACGGCAAACAAAAGTAGGGGAATACCGTCATCCTAGTCCTTCTGGTGGTGGGTACAATAAGCAAGTATCATGGTCTTGAGAGACTTGTAAGCCCGCTCCACCAACCCTTGACTTTCCCAGTGATAGGCTGTGGAGGTTGTCAGTCTTATGTTAAATTACCCCAGGACTGTGCGAAAATGTTTAGATGTAAAATCTGACCCAAGATCTGTCTGAATTTCCTTTAGGGATCCCAACTTTAGTAAAAAATTTCACTAGTGCTCTCAAAACCACATGTATAGTTTTAAGTAGCGGGATGGCCTCGGGGATCCTGGTAGTAGAACAGATAATAGTAAGTACTGGTTACTGCACAAACTGAGAACACACCTTCCAAAAATTCTACCTAACCATAAGCAAAATTGTGCAAATTCTATGTTTGGGATATCTGTAAACATAAATATCAGGAAAAAACAAATGTGACATGCGACTCTGAGCATCCCAAAAAATGTCGTGACCTCCTGTCTAAAGGAGTGTGTGGTTCTCCCTCCTGCAGATTCTTTCTCACAGAAATGTGCCACTCTTCGGTCCTCCAAAAACAGTGCTACAATACCAGCTGCTCTGCATGCCATCTAAAAGGAACCAGGAGGTACAGACCTCACATGACAAACAATAGTAGCTACAACAACCCACACTCCAAGTGATTTTTTAGTTGCAGGAAACGAAAAAAAATGGAAGGAAATAACAAAAGTAGTCCAACACCTTGGAGCCTTGTTGGACTGGAGACACAGCCAGTGGCCCCCCATGGCCCTCCAGAACTACAACTACTGATAAATAACAAAAAGGCACAATACCGTGACTGGAACGATACACAAATAACCCGCACATAAAAGACAGAAGCTTACGACGACGTTTCGGTCCGACTTGGACCATTGACAAAGTCACACTAACAGAGGAGGAGCAGGACGGCTATATATAGGCAGGAAGAGGTGGAGGTAGTAGTAGTACTACTACTACTACTACTACTACTACCACTACTACTACCTCCACCTCTTCTGTCTTTTATGTGCGGGTTATTTGTGTACAACTACTGATGTCAATAACAAAATCCTCCCAACAAACACAGAATACAACCTCGTTTATATTTGTTATTATACAGGGCCTTAAGCCATCCACCAACAACAAAATATCTTTCATCATTGCTCTTCTAGAGGAGTCAAATGCGATGTTTGCAGCCTTCACAGATCACTTTGACTATGAAATATGGATAAATGGGTACAAAATTTTTAGATGCGACAGAAAAAAACAGACAGCAAGGGGTAGGGGTGTTGGCCTGTTTGTCATAGAGCCATTCATCTGCACAAAGATGCTGAACACCACAAATGAGGTAGTTGAAGTTCTAACACTAATGATCGAAAACGACAACCTAGTCATCGTGGTTGTATATAAGCCACCAGAAGCAACCTCCCAACAGTTCAAGGAACGCTACTGAAAATTGATTACTGTCTGGGAAGCCTTCCAGCTCCATCCCCAAATATCTAACTGCTTGGTGATTTCAATCTGAGGCATTCAAAATGGAAGAATTTAGCAAATAATGTTACAGTAGAAACAATCCTTGGAGGCAGCGCAGATGAAAGGTCACATACACATGAACTACTAAGTCTCTGCGATAAACACACCCAAAATCAGCAGATAGTGGAGCCAACAAGACTGGAAAACACACATGACCTTAAATTTAACTTCACAAATAATGAGGACCTGGTAATAAACATAACAATATCAAAAACAACTAATTCCAATCACAATCTAATCGAAGTTCAGATTTACATCTGTAAAGGTGTCTTCACCAAATACAATTTTAACAACAAGAACATCAACTGGGACCAGGTGAACCATGTCTTAAATGAAACAGAGGGAAATACTTAAAAAGGATCCAAACCAGTCCCTTAAAGGGACAACTTCCGGGCAGCTGAAGATTTTCAACATATTCCCTAAGAAGAAATAAGAATAAAGGGAAAAAGAGCACCCCCTACAAAAACGATAAGAAGACTGGCTCCTCAAAACGCAAATTTATCTAACTGGAAAAAGCACTGGCCGGCAAAGGGAAAGTATCAACTAAGTTAAAGGACTCTTACAGGCCCAAGAGACATAGGAGCTAATCGTTATGAAATTAAAAAAAATTTCGAAGTATTTCTTTTCATATGCCAAAAACAACAAATACACATCAGATCGGGTCCTTGCTCAGACAAAGGGCCCCTTTACCATTTTGACAACAAAGAAAGATAGATACTGAAACCCACTAATCATCTGAAACGAAAATGAAATGTTTTTTTAAATGAAGGCCTCAAACTCCATCAATGTATGCCATATTTCTACTTACCCAGCTCCGATAGACTTTGAGAAAGCCATTGAAAACAGCCCCTTCCCAAAACCCCAGGCATAGACTTGGAACTCTGTGTTCTTAAAAACTGCAAAAAACCCTTCGCGTGCCTAAGTATACTATGGAAAGGGCCCCTTTAAAAATGGTAAATTCCAGTCACTTAAAACAAAGGGAAAAGCCCCACTACAAAACAATTCCTAACTCCCACATCAAATAAATCTTTTAATGGCAAGAAGCCTCTTGAAAAAACCCCTTGATTCCCAAAAAAAATGCACAATCCAGGGCAACATGGTTTAAGCAGGTCCCCCTCCCCCTCGCAACAAGGATCACTTAAAAAACTGGAAAAAAACAGAATGCAGCGTAATATACCAGACTTTTTCAAAAAACCTTTGACAAGTGCGATCATGGGGAATAGTGCCCCAAAAAACTGCAAAGGAATAACTGGCAAAATGCAGAGATGGATTTTGAGTTTTCCCAATAACGAACACAAAGAATTTGTCAACAAGTTAAATCGAAGCTGCCCTAGTGAAAAAACTCTGTTTCACAAAGGGACAGTACCGCCCTCATTGTTCCTCAACCTCAATCAAAATAGACAGAGGGAGAATCCACACACCATGTCACCTTTGCAGAAGATACTAGGATCTGCATGAACTTGATCTTGAGGGCACGTTAACCTCCCAAAATTATACAACAAATTTTTTCCCCCTTTTGGGGAAACGAAACAATGTATGTTAATGAAAACAAATTTCAACTACTCCGTTTGGAAAAACTGGGGGAGATAATAACTAAACCGAGTATACTACAAACTTTGATCAACAATAGAGAGGAAAAAATGTGAGGGCCTGGGGGTGGGGATGTCCGAACATTCTTCTTTTAAGATCACAAAAAGTCCACGATCACGGTGCAAAGAAAATGATAGGAAGGATAAAAAACTTCAAAGAAGAGATGCCAAGCCCCTGATTTTTTTTCAAACACTTTTTTCCTTTTTTTCTGGGAAAATTTTCTATACTTAATATCTCTCTTCAAAGCAGGTGAAATTGCGAACAAAAGTATACAGAGAACCTTTTAAACACATTAATTTTTATCAAACACCCAGCTACGGAACGCCGAAGCACTTGAACTTGTACTCGTTGGAAAACCGAGAGAGAAAATAATAATCTACACTTAGAAAATTCTAGAAGGGATGGCCCCGAATCTGCACGCAGAAATCACTCCCTACGAAAATAAAAAATCTGGCAGGTAATGTAAAATACCCCCAGTGATAAGTAGGGGCGCCATTGATGCACTAAGAGAAAACACCACAAGTGTCCGGAGCTTAAGACTATTCAACAGCCTTCCACCAGGCATAAGGAGAATTACCAATAGGCCCCTGTCTACCTTCAAGTCGGTGCCGGATCAGCCGGGCTGTGGTTCGTACGTTGGACTACTTGCGGCCAGCAGTAACAGCCTGGTTGTTCATGCCTTGATTAACAGGGAGGCCTGGTCGTGGACCGGGCCGCGGGGGCGTTGATACCGGAATACCCTCCAGATAGACCCATCTTAGTTTTGGGTAATGGACCCACATACTCCATAACTAGCATGATAAAAGGTTCTCCAACTGCCGCAATTGGTTTAAGTGGGACAGGTTTATTTCCCTGATTAGGTTTTCCTCCACTTTGACAAATATGACATGATTCAGTATACTTACTCACTGACTCCCATATCTGTGGCCCGTAAAAATGTTTAGAGACCTTGCCCATGTTTATTTATACCTAAATATCCTCCCATGGGAACATCATGGGCCAAATGTAAAACTTGATACTTAAATGTCTCTGGCACAAACACTTGGTAAACTGCCTCTTATGCTCCATCACAAGGTACTTCATCACAGAGTTTTTCTCATAAAAACAACTTCTGTGTAAAGAAAAAAAAAATTAATTAGTTGGGAGGCTTTCCCCTCGCTAACTGCCGATGATCTATTAACCTTCAGGGTATCGTCACACCCCTGGCCTTGTATCAGCTGCTCTGGAGTAGGAACCGCCATTCATAAGCCCCAACTCGCAGACCCCCACTCAAAACCCGTCCCACCTGGGACGGTTTCATCAATACTCTGAGTCTCCTGCAGCTAGACTCCAGAATCAATTTCCAAACCCATATCTTCTCCAGCATCAGAAGAATCAAGGCAGGAATAGAAGCTTTCCCTTTGACATTTTCCTAGTTACAGCACACACTGGGAACAGCTCAGACACAGTAAGCACTAGCTTTTACCTTCATACATTGTGATTCTGGTCTCTCTAAACCAATGGTTTCTTACATTCAAGAAACCATCACATTATTACTTAACAGAAAGTCAACACCTTAAAAGGTATATCATGTGTAATACGTACAGGCAGTAATCAGACTGGTAAGCAGACTACACCCACAGTCCTAATAGTAGATCAGGTTATTCCTTTCAATACAATATCTAATCCACTGTAAGTATCTTCTGTCACTGATAATATATCTGCACAGGAGGAGCTATGTGTCTACATCCGTCCTTTAAAGACATAATTCCTTCTACCCTACCTTCATTTGTTTAAGCCACTGTGGACTTACTTGAAAAGACCTTCATCCGAAGGTCTAAAACAGCTGGCTTACCTGGTCTACTCTGAGGTAAAATTTCAATACTGGCTACCGTCTGTGTAACTGGTGTACTTACTATGATAAAACCTAAGTCACGAATACTTAAGTACCACAAATGCTTTACAAAGAACAAAATTAACATAAATGTATAGTTTTATTTAATTTTGTGGCCCGAAGTCAGAATTAAAAGTTCAAATGTTTGTTTGGACGCGTCGCACGCCACTCACCAGCCAGATCAGACAGCAGACGCCGTGGGTACTGCTGATGACTGGATTTTCACGTCTGCAAGGGTCAAGGCTCTAGCTTTGTACACACTGCAAATTAACTTCAGTAATGTAATGTACATTTTAAAGGGCTACTGTCAGGGAGGCTGGAGTGGGAATAACACCACCGATGCTACTGTTAGGGAGGCTGGAGTGGGAATAACACCACCGATGCTAATGTCAGGGAGGCTGGAGTGGGAATAACACCACCGATGCTACTGTCAGGGAGGCTGGAGTGGGAATAACACCACCGATGCTAATGTCAGGGAGGCTGGAGTTGGAATAACACCACCGATGCTACTGTCAGGGAGGCTGGAGTGGGAATAATACCACCGATGCTACTGTCAGGGAGGCTGGAGTGGGAATAACACCACCGATGCTACTGTCAGGGAGGCTGGAGTGGGAATAATACCACCGATGCTACTGTCAGGGAGGCTGGAGTGGGAATAACACCACCGATGCTACTGTTAGGGAGGACGGAGTGGGAATAACACCACCGATGCTACTGTCAGGGAGGCTGGAGTGGGATTAACACCACCGATGCTACTCTTAGGGAGGCAGGAATGGGATTAACACCACCGATGCTACTGTCAGGGAGGCTGGAGTGGGAATAACACCACCGATGTTACTGTCAGGGAGGCTGGAGTGGGAATAACACCACCGATGCTACTGTCAGGGAGGCTGGAGTGGGAATAACACCACCGATGCTACTGTCAGGGAGGCTGGAGTGGGAATAACACCACCGATGCTACTGTCAGGGAGGCTGGAGTGGGAATAACACCACCGATGTTACTGTCAGGGAGGCTGGAGTGGGAATAACACCACCGATGCTACTGTCAGGGAGGCTGGAGTGGGAATAACACCACCGATGCTACTGTCAGGGAGGCTGGAGTGGGAATAACACCACCGATGTTCCTGTCAGGGAGGCTGGAGTGGGAATAACACCACCGATGCTACTGTCAGGGAGGCTGGAGTGGGAATAATACCACCGATGCTACTGTCAGGGAGGCTGGAGTGGGAATAACACCACCGATGCTACTGTCAGGGAGGCTGGAGTGGGAATAACACCACCGATGCTACTGTCAGGGAGGCTGGAGTGGGAATAACACCACCGATGCTACTGTCAGGGAGGCTGGAGTGGAATAACACCACCGAGCTACTGTCAGGGAGGCTGGAGTGGGAATAACACCACCGATGCTACTGTCAGGAGGCTGGAGTGGGAATAACACCACCGATGCTACTGTCAGGGAGGCTGGAGTGGGAATAACACCACCGATGCTACTGTCAGGGAGCTGGAGTGGGAATAACACCACCGATGCTACTGTCAGGGAGGCTGGAGTGGGAATAACACCACCGATGCTACTGTCAGGGAGGCTGGAGTGGGAATAACACCACCGATGCTACTGTCAGGGAGGCTGGAGTGGGAATAACACCACCGATGCTACTGTCAGGGAGGCTGGAGTGGGAATAACACCACCGATGCTACTGTCAGGGAGGCTGGAGTGGGAATAACACCACCGATGCTACTGTCAGGGAGGCTGGAGTGGGAATAACACCACCGATGCTACTGTCAGGGAGGCTGGAGTGGGAATAACACCACCGATGCTACTGTCAGGGAGGCTGGTTGACGCTTTTGAATCCAAATCATGAATAATAATAATAATAATAATAATAATAATAATAATAAATAATAATAATAATAATAATAATAATAATAATAATAATAATAATAATAATAACAAATAATAATAATAATAATTAATAATAATAATAATATAATAATAATAATAATATATTATAATGAATTATAATATATTTGCGACCACTGTCAGCCTCAGAGTTATCTCTGAGTTACCAGACCTTGCCACGTGGAGGCCAGTGGTTCGTCTTTAAGGTCCCCCCCCCCTCGCCTTGCCCAGGTTCATGTGTCCAGGAATCCATCCGTGGGCCCCCGGATGTCTCCCCTTCCTCACTTCCCTAAGGTCAGCCTCGCCTCTCTTTCTCTCTCTGCCTTCCAGCCTCAGCCTTCCCCAGGTTCATGTATCCAGGAATCCATCTATCTGCCTCCGGATGTTTTCCCTTCCTCACTTCCCTAAGGTCAGCCTCACCAACCTGTATTCTTGCTGTCCCCAGGTTCATGTATCCAGGAATCCTTCCGTCTACCGCCGGATATCTTCCCTTCCCCACTTACCCAAGGTCAGCCTCAACTGCATATATTCTTGCCATGCCCAGGTTCATGTATCCAGGAATCCATCCGCTCGCTCCCGGATGTCTCCCCTTCCCCACTTATCCAAGGTCAGCCTCAACAACAACCTTCCTCAAGTTCATGTATCCCTGAATCCATCCGCTCGCTCCCGGATGTCTTCCCTTCCCCATTTCCCTAAGGTCAGCAGTGCCTTCCCCGGATCAGTGTCTCCAGGAGCCCACTTATGTCACCTCAGGTGAACTCCCTTCCCCACTTCCCCAAGGTCAGCGGTATTCTTGCCGTCCCCAGGATCATGTATCCAGGAATCCTTCCGTCTACCGCCGGATATTTTCCCTTCCCCACTTACCCAAGGTCAGCCTCAACTGCATGTATTCTTGCATTGCCCAGGTTCATGTAACCAGGAATCCATCCGCTCGCTCCCGGATGTCTCCCTTTCCTCACTTACCTAAGGTCAGCCTCAACAACAACCTTCCTCAAGTTCATGTATCCAGGAATCCATCCGCTCGCTCCCGGATGTCTTCCCTTCCCCATTTCCCTAAGGTCGGCGGTGCCTTCCCCGGATCAGTGTCTCCAGGAGTCCACTTGTGTTACCTGAGTGGACTGCCTTCCCCACTTCCCCAGAGTCAGCGGTGCCTTCCCCGGATCAGTGTCTCAGGAGTCCACTTGTGTCACCTGAGTGGACTCCCTTCCCCACTTACACAGAGTCAGCGGTGCCTTCCCCGGATCAGTGTCTCAGGAGTCCACTTGTGTCACCTCAGGTGGACTCCCTTCCCCACTTCCCCAGAGTCAGCGGTTGCCACCTTCAGTGACCTCGCTGCATGGAAACTTGGTCTTGTCTAGCTGGTCTACGGTAGAGACTGTCCAGGTGGGTGGAATTACTGGAGGTGACACACACAGAAAACTGCGTCCAGTAATTACACCCACCAAGACAGCCGCGACCGTAGGTCAGCTAGACGCCACCAAGCGGCCTCACAGTTCCGCCACCTCCGAGAGGCTAATTAACATAAATTTTGGAAATCCTTTTATATTACACTATGAAAATATACGGAGAACAAGTTGTTTTTTACTTATTTAGCTGTTTAAAAGTATTTGTGAGTGCTTTATTATTGCAGATGAATACCCAAATATTGGTTAATTTGTCCACCACCATCATAACTATGCTAAATATTACACTACTTTCATTTTTGTTTATTTATCCGTCTTTTACATTTGGCACTCAAAGCCTAACAAACGCAGAAATTGTCTGCATACACATATATAAGTATTTTCACAAATATTTATACGTTTAAACACATTCACCTTACTCATACATCATGATACATACACTACATACATGTACTACAAATACGCACACAACAATGTACACAATTATCTCCTGTCACTATAATATGTACGAGATCACACATACATACACACAAACATGTCTCTCCAAAGCCCATCCCACGAACACTTATGTACACATATATGTGTACACATTTAAACAATGTAGTAGACACAATATATGGGAAATTTAGATATGATTATGTGCTTCAATATTCAGAATATATAAGACAGTATTTTGAGAACATTGTTTGTGTAACTTGTGAATATTTAAAAGATGTGACACGACTGAGGCGCTAGTGGAGGACTGTGTGTCATGTGTACATGTTATTATGTACACATTAAATACACGTGTTGTGTATGTGTGCCATGTGTACATGTTGTGTGTTGATGATTGTCATGTGCACATGTTGTGTGTTGATGATTGTCATGTGTATATGTTGTGTGTTGATGATTGTCATGTGTACATGTTGTGTGTTGATGATTGTCATGTGTACATGTTGTGTGTTGATGATTGTCATGTGTACATGTTGTGTGTTGATGATTGTTATGTGTACATGTTGTGTGTTGATGATTATCATGTGTGCATGTGTGTTGATTGTCATGTGTACATTTTGTGTGTTGATGATTATCATGTGAATATGTTGTGTGTTGATGATTGTCATGTGTACATGTGTGTTGAGGATTATCATGTGTATATGTTGTATGTTGATGATTGTCATGTGTGCATGTTGTGTGTTGATGATTGTCATGTGTGCATGTTGTGTGTTGATGATTGTCATGTGTGCATGTTGTGTGTTGATGATTGCCATGTGTACATGTGTGTTGATTGTCATGTGTACATGTTGTGTGTTGATGATTATCATGTGTACATGTGTGTTGAGGATTATCATGTGTATATGTTGTATGTTGATGATTGTCATGTGTGCATGTTGTGTGTTGATGATTGTCATGTGTGCATGTTGTGTGTTGATGATTGTCATGTGTGCATGTTGTGTGTTGATGATTGTCATGTGTGCATGTTGTGTGTTGATGATTGCCATGTGTACATGTGTGTTGATTGTCATGTGTACATTTTGTGTGTTGATGATTATCATGTGAATATGTTGTGTGTTGATGATTGTCATGTGTACATGTGTGTTGATGATTATCATGTGTATATGTTGTATGTTGATGATTGTCATGTGTGCATGTTGTGTGTTGATGATTGCCATGTGTACATGTTGTGTGTTGATGATTATCATGTGAATATGTTGTGTGTTGATGATTGTCATGATTACATGTTGTGTGTTGATGATTGTCATGCGTACATGTTGTAAGTTGATGATTGTCATGTGTACATGTTGTGTGTTGATGATTGTCATGCATACATGTTGTAAGTTGATGATTGTCATGTGTACATGTTGTGTGTTGATGATTGTCATGCGTACATGTTGTAAGTTAATGATCGTCATGTGTACATGTTATGTACACATTAATACACTTGTTATTGTGTGTGTGTGCCATATATACATGTGTGTTGATGATTGTCATGTGTACATGTTATGTACACATTAAATACACGTGTTATTGTGTATGTGTGCCATGTGTACATGTAAGTTGATGATTGTCATGTGCACGTGTCATTATGTGCACATTAATACACGTGTTATTGTGTAAGTGTACCATGTGTACATGGTGTGTGTTGATTGTCATGTGTACTTGCTGTGTGTTGATGATTGTCATGTGTACATGATGTCTGTTCATGATTGTCATGTGTACATGATGTCTGTTCATGATTGTCATGTGTACATGATGTGTGTTTGATTGTCATGTGTACATGTTATTATGTATGAATGCTTATAACATGTATGAATGTCGCGTGTACATGTTATTGTGTATGTATGAGTGAAAGTGAGAATCTCTAAAACTCCTCCATGAAAACTGCAACAAATTTAAAAAACTTTTGTTTCTCGTGTTTCATAAATGAATTTGAATGTCGCAAATGGTTGTATATATACATACATGTACGTACATGTAAAATATGTGTAAATAGTTTTAACACAGTATGTTAATAAAGTTCTGGTCTACATGATGGCTTGCCTTGTATATATAAATATATATATATTATATATATATATAATATATATATATAATATATATATATATTATATATATATATATATATATATATATATATAATATATATATATATATAATATATATATAATATATATATATATATATAATATATATATATATATATATATATTATATATATATATGCAATAAGATCACAGTAAACACGTGATTTTAAAATATGCAAAACAACCACTGTGAAGAGTAGTGAAATTCCAAGCGCTTTCGTGACTACTCACATTGTCAGTGAGTAGTCACGAAAGCGCTTGGAATTTCACTACTCTTTCACAGTGGTTGTTTTGCATATTATCTAAGACTCATTTTTTGGTTAAATATTTACCATCTTTCTTGCATATTGTAACTTAATTCAACACTTTAGTTATCAAAACTCTACTCTACTAACATCTCTCAAATAACTTTTCCACAAGTATAAATACAGCCAAGTGCAACTTTGCTTTATATAAGTGTTGTTAAGTTCAGTATTTCAGTGTTTACACATGATCCACAGATTACCTTCACTTTCTCAACTGTCACTCTTATATGTTATCAATATTATCTTTATCATCACTTCAGTAATCATAATTCTGACATAAACTTTACCTGGTATTGTCAACAGTCTCCAGGCTGACAGCAGAGTCAGCCAGGCTGACAGCAGAGTCAGCCAGGCTGACAGCAGAGTCAGCCAGGCTGACAGCAGAGTCAGCCAAGCTGACAGCAGAGTCAGCCAAGCTGACAACAGAGAGAGCCAGGCTGACAGCAGAGTCAGCCAGGCTGACAGCAGAGTCAGCCAGGCTGACAGCAGAGTCAGTCAGGCCCGTCAGCAGAGTCAAACCCGGCTGGCAACAAGTCAACCAGGCTGACAGCAATTTAGCCAGCTGACAGCAGAGTCAGCCAGGCTGAGAGCCGATCAGCCAGGCTGACAGCAGAGTCAGCCAGGCTGACAGCAGAGTCGCCTGCTGACAGCAGAGTCACCCCGGCTGACAGCAGAGTCGCCAGCTGACAGCAGATAGCCAAGCTGACAGCAAGTCGCCAAACTACGCAGAGAGGCCAGGGGTGACACAGAGTCAGCCAGGCGACAGCAGAGTCCCAAAACCAG
>NW_026464293.1:0-14268 GCF_026875155.1 Cherax quadricarinatus
GTGGCTAGCTGGTCTAGTGGCTAACGCGACGGGCTGGAGTTTTGAGACTATGACCGCGGGTTCAATCCCGGCCGGGGATATGGTTTGTTTGCAATCGTGTCATTACGATTTCTTGAGTCCTGTGGAAGGAAGAGTGGTGAGTGAAAGCATGGGAATGGTGTGGGCATGAAGCTGAAGGGAGTTGTGTGGGAGAAAAGTGGGGTTATTGGTGGTCCAGTGTGGGTGGTGACTGGATGGAGGGTCACTGGGTGGGTGTGTGGTTGATGGTGTAGGCTCTAATGAGGGTAGTGGGTGGCTAATTAGGTATGTAGGCAGCAAGTTAGGGTGAAAGGCCAGGTAAGGTATGGTTTTCAAGCAGTGAGGAAATGGTTTAGTGTAGGCCATGGAGGAAATTATTTGGGTATTGTTGGTTGGGATGGTGTGGGTGAAGATGTGTGGTCATAGGGAAATTATAGGGGCAGGTAGTATTGGCTGGAGTTATGGGTGGTATAGGTGAGGTTCCTGGGTGTGTAACAAGGGTGTGAAAGCATGGGAGAGAGGGGAAGGTTGAATGAGCAGTTGGTGTGGCCCATGTGGGTGGAGGTGTGTGGCCGAGGTATGGTACTGGAGGCATATGAACATAGCACAAGGTATGGTATCTCGTGGTGGAAGGAATTCTCATTTTCCATACATTTCATGCAGTTATTTTGTGAAATTTCTGGTTTCTAACCATGGGTCCTAAGAAAGCATGTCCAAAGGACAGTGCTGAGAAGAAAAAGAGGATGATTACCATAGATTTAAAGCAGGAAATCATAGATAAACAGACTAGGTGCAAGGGTTAAGGACCTGGCCAGGCAGTACCAGCATAGCACTTTTTTTTTTTTTTTTTTTTTTTTTTTACACAGGGTTTGACAAGGTTAGGTTAAGGAACCCTAGCTTTACTGACAAGTTATATATAGGTTAAGTACAATACTAAAGCAGGAGGAGTGTATAAAGGCTATAGCACCAGCAAAGGGCATTACAGTAATTTCTAAGCAGCAGACCTCTGTCCATGAAAAGATGGAAACGCTGCTGTTGCCGTGATAGAAAAAGAACAAAATGATATGAACTTCTGACAGCATACACCACTGTGCCTAGCATCTCTTCTCCATCATCAACCTCTGCCAGCATCTCTTCTCCACCATCAACCACCAATATTTCTTCTCCAAGGTAAATGCTGTAGTATGTACTACAGTAGACAGTCATTTAGCATGGTAGTTACGTTCCTGAAATTTTTGTGTTAGGCAAAATCGTGTTAGATGAACTGAAGAACTTATGGGAAAAATAGGGTTACGTTCCTGGAAGCCCCCAAAAAGCCAAACAAGTTTTTAGGCCTCCACATCTTACAAAAATAAGAGTGAATCTGTAGTTTTAGTTCACTGTTGTGATGTATTATGTTGTTTTTACTGCTTAAGATAGAAATTCATTCAATTCATTCAGTAAATCAGTCAAGTCACTTAGTCAGTCATTCAGTCACACAAATTCATGTTTACCTCTTTTTCTGTGTACAAAGTAACACTTCATTATGGCTACAAGTTATCTCTTGGCTAATATCTTTGTTTCGTTTTTAATTCTAAGACTTGAGTGCTTATACCTCTCATGCCACTTTTAGCAACACTGGTATGGCTACTGGGCATCATGATTACTTGGCAGATACAAGATATAGTAATTAAAATATCATAATTCAAAAACACAGCTGCCTTGTAGCAGAGAAAGACTGGACTGGACACGTATGAATTACGGACGCTGGGATGGTGGGGTGGTGTCAGGGAGTGGCAGGGGATGGTGGGAGGGCTCCCAGGCTGCTCCACAACAAGGCGGCTACTTGAGCAAAAGAATTTTTCCTTCCCACAAACTGAACTGTGTTAAATTAATTATATGACGTGTTACATAAAATTGTGCTGCAATTCTTCTATCGTGCAATACCCAAATCGTGCCAAATAAACTCGTGCTAAATGACGATCTACTGTACATAATTTCTTTACATTGTTTTCCTTGTGAAACTACATAGTGATCTAATGCAGTTTGCCTCACAAACACTAAGTTTTCTGTTATAATAAGAGCATGGGAAGGTATGTAGTCAGGAGCAGGAATGGCTGCTGTGGTGGCCCTATAGATCCCAACAACAATGGCCGCTGTGCCGCAACCACCACTAGCCACATACATAACGACATAGTATATATTATTCATTCTAGTGTATATGTCATGTTTCTATGTTATTAATATTGTTTATGTCATATTAGATGAATTGTAATAGATAAATAAGCCGTAGAGTTAATATTAGCTTAACCCTTAAACTGTCCAAACGTAAATTTACGTTTGCACGCATAGCGCTCCGACCTTGATTTTCTCCGTAAGAAAGCTTGTAAAAAAAAACGTAAATCTACATTCAGAGCGTTATGGAAGCGAATGTAAATCTACGTTTGGACAGTTTAAGGGTTAACATTGAAGTATTTTGTTGTGCCTGGAATTCTGCTGGAACGGATTAATGCCATTTCAATTAATTTAAATGAGGAAAATTGACTCAACATATGAGCAAATCAGGATACAAGCAAGGTCACGGAATGGATTAAACTCTTAAGCCGAGGTTCCACTGTACTTTATTTTTGATGATTTTCCCAAGGATGGGTAAAACCCACCTACAACCCCCAACCTGTTTTATGGATTTTTACTAGATCTGATTCAATTATTGGAACACTTATTAACTATGACCATTCATTCCTGATTATATTTTATTATTATATTATAATCATAAAGTGCTAAACCTGTAAGGATCTCTGGAAGGAGCTTAGGAAAGAACGAGAACTGAAACAGGAGGACTGGATGCTCCTACCAACACAGCTGTTTACTCTGTGCGGCAAACACTCGCTTCATACCTTGTAGCCTGGAGGATTACAAGAGTAAAGAAGCCACACACCATTGATGAGGAATTGGTAAGGCCAGAAACCCTCAAGATGGTGCAGGCAGTTTATGCAGCTGAAGCTGCAAAAAAAAATTTGAACCAATATCTGTCAAATGACAATTAGCCAATGTTTTAACCCTTAAACTGTCCAAACGTAGATCTACATTTTTTCAACATTTGAAAGTATTTAAAAATATGTCGAGCTTTTTTTTTTTTTTTTTTTTGTTTATATTTGAAAACGTGTAAAAAAACGTAGATCAACTTCTGGAGCACTACGCACGTGAACGTAAATCTGTTTGGACAGTTTAAGGGTTAAGAATATGTGCGATACGAAAAAGACCAGGTGATTATAGCCATAAAAATGTTTGGACAGTTTAGTCTCCAGCTGGATGAGCCTACAGATATTAGTGAAGCACAACTCAGCTTTCTGTTCTGCCAGCCATTACACACCACCATAACTGTTGAAGATATTTTCAAGATTGTAAACTCATTCTTCACAAAAGTGCTTCAGTGGAATCTGTTTTAGTGTCTGTTATGATCATGCACTCACAATTTTAGAAGCATGTCAGGGGTTAACTGCTAAAATGAAAGGAAAATCCAAATGTGCTAAGTGTTCGCTCCATCGTGAAAATATTGCATCTCAGGGGTAGTCACGTGAAATGCAGAATGTGACACTTAATTTCATAAAAGCTAGGGCTCTTAACTCCAGGATCTTTACTTAACCCTTTCAGGGTCCAAGGCCCAAATCTGGAGTCACGCACCAGTGTCCAAGAATTTAAAAAAAAAAAAATTGTTATTTTTTCTTATGAAATCGTAGAGAATCTTTTTGTGAAGGTAATAAAACAAAAAGTACGAAATTTGGTGGAAAATTGACGAAATTATGCTCTCGCGAATTTTGATGTGTCAGCGATATTTACGAATCGGCGATTTTGCCGACTTTGACTCCCATTTTAGGCCAATTACATTATTCCAATCAACCAAATTCTTAGCTATTTCACTAGTATTACTTCTGTTCTATCGATTGAGCACAAGAAATCGTCAAGTCAACTGTTTCAACTACAAAATAAAGTGATCGGAAATTGTTAATTTGGCCAATTTAACACAAAGTTCAAAATATTCCAATTTCAAAATAGGGTCCAGAATGAACAATGTAGGCATTCCTGGCACTAAACTAACATTTCCTCTGTTCATTAGTTATGTTTTGAGGCTTTACAAATAAATTCCATTTTGATTTTTTATTCACATAATGAATTTTCATTCACACCAAAAAATAGAAGATTTTCTGTTATGCAATACTGTAATAATTGTATAAATATCATCACCATATTGTGAATGTATATTAGACCCACCAGCTGTCGTGTATTAGACATGTGAGGTCGTTTGTTTACTCTTGAATATCGGCAAAAATTTAACATTTCTGCTACTTTGAGCTCAGTTTCAAGCCATTTCCAGTGCTAAAACCAATCAAAATCATCTCTATTTCTGTAATATGTCTTCCATTCTATCAAATGAGACCAAGAAATCGCAAATACAACTATAAAAAACATACGAAAAAACACTGCAAAGTTGCTGTTTTAATCGAAAAATCATGATTTCGTTTTTTTTCTCTCATTATACACAGTGCGCTGCAGGATCTGTTTTATGTGGTGCACGCATACCACATAGATGTATTCTCTCATATCTAGGCCCAAATGTACTACTCACAGTTTATCAGAGTGAGCTGAGCTCATGGCGTAGATCTACGGTTTGGACCCTGAACGTAAAGCCGTAGATCTACGGGACGGACCCTGAAAGGGTTAAGATGTGTTCTGATTTTGGTTAGAAACACATGCATCTGCTGTATCAAGGTTGGGTGGCTATCATGAGGAGAGGTGCTCCAACAAATGTTTGAAATATGAAATAAGACATTTTTTGTTGAAAAGAATCACTCACTGGCACCAAAAGTCTTGCATTCAATATGGATTATGAAAGTGGCTTATCTTGCCGATATTTTTGTCAAGATTAATACAGTAGAACCTCAGTTGTCGAAAAGACTAGTTGTCGAACAAATTGGTTTTTTAACCAATTTGTTCAATTTGGTTTTCGTACATGGTCTTGGTTGTTGACCAATAACACTCGGATCACATGATCACCAGAGCCCAAAGCGTAGGTCTCAGTCAGTATAGCAACTAACGCATGTGCTGTAAATATCTCTTCAACTCTTGCCATGCATCTTGTGAAGGTAATGAAACCAAAAGTACAAAATTTTATGGAAAACTCGTGGAATTACGCTATCACAAAGTTAGTGGTCTCAGGGATATTTACGCATCAACAATTTAGCCCACTGAGCCAAATTCTGGGCCAATTCCATTGTTCCAGTCAACCAAACTTAAATCTATTTCAATAGAACTCCTTTTATTCTATCGAGTGATTACAAGAAAATGCCCATTTACCTTTTTTTTTTTTTTTTTTTTTTTTAACAAGTCAGCCGTCTCCCACCAAGGCAGGGTGACCCAAAAAGAAAGAAAAAATCCCCATAAAGAAAATACTTTCATCATCATTCAACACTTTCACCTCACTCACACAATCAGTTTTTGCAAAGGTGCTCAGAACAACAGTTTAGAAGCATATACATAAAGAGATACACAAAATATCCCTCCAAACTGCTAATATCCCAAACCCCTCCTTTAGAGTGCAGGCATTGTACTTTCCCATTTCCAGCTATATAAAAATAACCGGTTTCCCTGAATCCCTTCACTAAATATTACTCTGCTCACACTCCAACAGATCGTCAGGTCCAAAATACCATTTGTCTCCATTCACTCCTATCGAACACGCTCATGCACGCCTGCTGGAAGTCCAAGCCCCTCGTCCACAAAAATTCCCCTACCCTTCCTTCCAACCTTTTGGAGGATGACCCCTACCCCGCCTTCCTTCCCCTACAGATTTATACGCTCTACATGTCATTCTACTTTGATTCATTCTCACTAAATGACCAAACCACCTCAACAATCCCTCTTCAGCCCTCTGACTAATACTTTTATTAACTCCACACCTTCTCCTAATTTCCACACTCCGAATTTTCTGCATAATATTTACACCACACATTGCCCTTATACAGGACATCTCCACTGCCTCCAACCACCTCCTTGTTGCTGCATTCACAACCCAAACTTCACACCCATTCCAAATTAAAAAAAAAAAAAATTCTTATGAAAAGATAGAGAATCTTTTCCCGATCATTAGGACACCAAAAGTATGAAATTTGATAGAAAACTTACGGAATTCTGCTCTCACGAAGTTAGCGGTCTCGACAATGTTTACGCATCGGCGATTTTGTCCACTTTGAGCCCTATTTTAGGCCAATTCCAGTGTACTAGTTGACAAAAATCATAACTATTTCGCTAGAACTCCATCTTTTCTATCGAATGAGTACAAGAAACCACCCATTTACCAATTTCAACTATCCAATAAAGTGGTCAGAATTTAGCAATTTTGCCAATTTCACACAAATTTCAAAAGATGCCAATTCCTGAATAGGGTCCAGAATAAACAAAAAGACATTCCTGGCACTAAAATAACAAGTTCTCTGTTCGTCAGTCACATCCCCAGGCCCCTCTTATATTTCTTTGACTTTCCACTTTGAATTCTTATTCTTACAAAAAATAGAAGATTTACTGTTATGCATTAGTGTAGAAATGGTATAAATAATATCAGCGCACTTGTGAAAGAATATTAGACTCACCAGTTGACGTGTATTGGACGCTTGGCATGATTTGTTTACTTTTGAGCTTTGGTAAAAATTGAACATTTCTGCTACTTTGAGCTCAATTTCAAGGTACTTTTCATTGTAAAACCAGTCAAAATTATCACAATTTCTGTAATACGTCTTCCATTCTATAAAATGTGACCAAGAAAACTAATACAACAATAAATACCATATGAAAATACAGTGTAAAGTTGCTCTTTTAATCCAAAAACACGGTCTTTTTTTTTTTTTTCTCATTACGCACTGTGTGCTGCAGGATTTTTTTATACTGCGCACACTGAACACAGACACATTCTTTCATATGTAGGCCTACCAGCTTTCTCTCACTAGATTTGAGGGCGCTAGAATTTAGGCGTACTAATACGTCAAAAAAACCTGGGGCGTAAGGCGTACTAGTACAGCCAAAACCCTGAAAGGGTTAAACTGTCCAAACGCAGATGTACGTTCTCTCGCATAGCGCTCTGAATGTAGATCTACATTCGATTTTACATGCTTTGTGTAACAAAAAAGTACATCTACATTTGGAGCGCTGTGCGAGTTAACGTAGATCTAAGTTTGGACAGTTTAAGGGTTATGTGAAAGACTAAGGTAATTAATTTTTTTTCCAAGAAAATTTAAAAGCACATAAGGAAGTAATGATTAACAATTTCTTCAACCATTATTACATTTAAAGAATTGAGGAACATTGTGTAATTTTAAACTAGGAAGCAAAAGTTTAATGGAAATTTAACTAGCTACATGAAAAATTATTTCAGCGAAGTTGCATTTAAAACTGTTTGCTTGAAATTCATTGTGACAAATTTTTAAATACAGTGGACCCTTGCTGCAACCCCTGAATGGGTCACAATGTATATTATATTTATTACCTTTTCATATAATTTCATATTGCTTATATATGCGATAATAGCTAAATCATAAATATATTGCTTTATATTATTATTTGACTTAGTTACTTTTATTAGGTACCATGTAACATATATGTATTATTCAGTGCTCATAGTTCAAATCTTGATTGTCTAACTACTGTAATTATCGCTCGTTGCTTGTTTCCCTGCCGGCTTCGGTGTTGCTGGGCAGCAACTGTCCACGGAGCTATCACGTGATAGGGAAGGGGGGGGGGGGTTTCACACCTCACCTGGAGTAGTCAGTCTGGGCTAGACTCTCTTGGTGGTTGGACGTATTCCTGACAAGATGTGCCTAACTCTCCCTTATTGGCAGATCATCTGTCGCTTTCTTGTTGTGGGTTCTGTGGAACTCTGTTCACAGAACATTGTCTAGACTTAGTGATTTTCGACGTTGTACTGAGGTTGTGTGTCACAAAGACACTCTGAGCAACTCGGGTCCTGAGCTGTAGCTTCTGACTTAACTTGTACTGGTATCTGTGTACTGTCACAGTCGGGGATTTTCTTATGCTGAACTTAGATTCAGTAGTATGGGAGTTTTGTGACTTTTGTGGAGGATCTGCTGATGGTCCCTACTTAGTGTCGTTATATTATCTCCTTGTTTCTGATTGTGTCGCTATTGCTTGCTATATTGTTGTTCGGCTTATCAGTCGTTTTATTGTTAGCAAGCTGTTCTGATTGCCAGGTGGTCAAGAAGTTAGTTAATGCGAGGACTTTGTCAGTCACTGGTTAAAGTCTAGTCGAGTCTTGAGACATAGCGAACTACGTACTTAGAGCACTTACACACATACACACATACACACAAACTTACTTGTACATATTTGTAATATCTTATTAAATGTTAATGTACCAGACGGTACTTAAGACGTATAAATGTGATATGTGCCTTCAGCACAATACTACTGTACACCAGAGAAGTGTAGGAACTTGTATCCTATATTATATTCAATTGATTAGTTTAATTTACTTTGATCTTATACCTCTAGACTGTTATTAATAAATTTATTAAAGTTTAATTTCTCTAGTTAGTAGCCTACCAGTTGAAATCCTGAAGCACTAATAATTCTTATTGAATTCTAATGGATAACTGGACCAGGATACTGACTACTTGTTACGAAAACCCAGTAACATGCTGAATGCTAGAAGGGGAGTCCTTTCTAGTATTCACTGGAGATTTCTAAGCTTATTAGAAATCGCTTTTTTGTAACAACCCTCAACCAACGGAATTAAGCCGTTCCAGATAGCTTGCTGTTAGTCGAATTTGCCGTTGGTTGAATTAATTTTCCCCTTAAGAAATAATGGAAATAGAATTAATCTGTTCCTGACACCCCAAAGTCTGAAAAAAAAAATTTTTTTTTACATGAAATATACATTTTCTTACACCAAAACGAATGGGACATGCAAAATAAACAATAATTAAATGCCACTTACCTTTATTGTGGAGTTGTTGATGAGTGATATGCCAGCAGCAGGGGAGATTCAGGATTGTCTATTGCTTGGAAGGAGAATCCCCTTCCATAAAGACTTCAGGTACCAAGTCCTTTGGTGGGGTTGCCTCCCTTCTTGGTTTTTTAATGCCACTAGGACCAGCTTGAGTCACTGGACCCTTGTCGCACAAAATATCTGTCCGGAGAGCTCCGTTTCTCACATGCCCTTAGGATTTCCCTAAAATGGGGGACAAGTGTGTCATTGTACATGTTGCCAATGTGGCTTGCAACTTCTGTGACAGGATAAAATTCATCGATGAATTCTTGCACCTTTGTAAACATTGAACACATTTCCCTAATCCTTGACAAAGTCATCTTCCTCTGTCGCTCTTCATCCTGCTCTGAAGAACAGTCTTGAGATGTGACCTGTTGCTGTTGCACCTGAAGCTCTTGCAGGTCTGCAGTGGTTAGTTCTTCCTCTTCATTCTGCACCAACTCTTCCACATCCTCGTCACAAACCTCCAACCCCAAGGACTTCCCCAATGACACAAAGCTTCCACTACTGGCATGGCCTCCTGAGGGTTAGCCCCAAACCCTTCAAAATCCCTCTCTTCTACACATTCTGGCCAAAGTTTCCTCCAAGCAGAGTTCAAGGTCCTCTTAGTCACTTCCTCCCAAGCCTTACCTATAAGGCTTACACAGCTGAGGATATTGAAGTGATCTTTCCAAAACTCTCTTAGGGTCAATTGAATATCTGAGGTCACTTCAAAGCACTTTTGAAACACTGCTTTTGTGTAGAGTTTTTTGAAGTTTGAAATGACCTGCTGGTCTATGGGCTGGAGGAGAGTTGTATTAGGAGGCAAAAAACTTCACCTTAACAAAACCAAACTTCCCCGCAATTTCCTCTTGCAAGTAGTGAGGATGAGCAGGAGCACTGTCCATTACCAGGAGGCACTCTAGTGACAATTTCTTTTCCTGGAGGTAATTTTTCACAGTGGGGCCAAACACACCATAAAACCAGTCCAAGAGAAATTCCCTAGTGACCCATGCCTTACTGTTTGATCTCCACAGCACACACAAATTACCCTTGAGGATATTATTTTTCTTGAACACTCTGGAAGTATCAGAGTGATACACCAATAAAGGCTTTATTTTGCAATCACGACTAGCATTACTACACAACATTAATGTCAGCCTGTCTTTCATAGGCTTATGTCCTGGGAGTGCTTTTTCCTCCTGAGTAATGTAGGTCCTGTTTGGCATTTTCTTCCAAAACAGGCCTGTTTCATCACAAACACTTGTTCAGGTTTTAAGTTTTCAGTCTCTATGTATTCCTTAAAATCCTTCACATATTTATCAGCTGCATTTTTGTCTAAACTGGCTACCTCACCATGCCTTACCACACTGTGTATGCCACTACAACTCTTAAATCTCTCAAACCAGCCTTTGCTGGCCTTAACCCTTTCAGGGTTGGTGCCGTACTAGTGCGCATAAATTCTAGCACCTTCAAATCTAGTGAGAGAAAGCTGGTAGGCCTACATACGAAAGAATGGGTCTATGTGGTCAGTGTGCACACTATAAAAAAATCCGGCACCACACAGTGCATAATGAGAAAAAAAAACTTGGTATTTTTGGTTTAAAACAGCGACTTTGCAGTGTATTTTCGTATGCTATTTATGATTGTATTCTAGTTTTCCTGGTCTCATTTTATAGAATGGAAGACATATTATGGAAAATGAGATGATTTTGATTGGTTTCACAATGAAAAGCACCTTGAAATCGAGCTCAAAGTAGCAGAAATGTTCGATTTTTGCCAAAGTTTAAAGGTAAACAAATCATGCCACACGTCCAATACACGTCAACTGGCGAGTGTAATATTCTTTCACAAGTACCCTGATATTATTTATACTAATTCTACGCCATTTCTACATGAATGCAGTAGTCTGCATAACGTAAATCTTCTATTTTTTGTGAGAATAAAAATTCAAAGTGGAAAGCAAAAGAAATTTAAGAGGCCTGGGGACATGAGTAATGAACAGAGGAAATGTTATTTTAGTGCCAGAAATGTCTGTCTGGTTTATTCTGGACCCTATTTGGAAATTGGCATCCTTTGAAATTTGTGAAATTGGCAAAATTGCCAATTTCTGACCACGTTATTGGATAGTGGAAATCGGTAAATGGGTGGTTTCTTGTACTCATTTGATAGAAAAAATGGAGTTCTAGCGAAACGGGTATGAGTTTAGTCGACTGGTACATTGGAATTGGCCGAAAATAGGGTTCAAAGTGGGCAAAATCGCCGATGTGTAAACATCGACACCACTAACTCTGCAAGAGGATAACTCCGTAAGTTTTCCATCAAATTTCATACTTTTGGTGTCATTATGATCGGGAAAAGATTATCATTTCATAAGAAAAAATAATTTTTTTTTTTCGAAAAATTCCCAACCCTGAGAACAAGTTTAGTAGAGGCCCTGCCGACCCTGAAAGGGGTAAATTCATCAGCAGCAGCAGCACTATTTTGAGGCATTTTCTTAACAAGATCATGCAACTTCCTTGCCTTTTCACAAATTATAGACTGAGAAACACTACCTCCTGATAACTTTTTCGTTTATCCATACCAATAACAGTCTCTACCTCTTCAATTATTTGCGATCTCCGTTTTGAAAACATACTTGAACCTTTCGCAACAGCTTCCTTGATTGCCTGTTTGTTCGCGAAGATAGTACTGATGGTTGAATGCGATTTGTTGTATTGCCTTTCCAACTCAGCCATACGGACTCCACTCTCGTATTTTTCAACGATTTCTTCATTTCCATCGTAATTCTCACCCTCTTTAACACAGGCTTGGCACTAGAAGCTTTCTTGGGACCCATGGTGGCTTATTTAGCAATTACAAGCACTAAAAACACTGGAATAATCCAAAATATATGGCAGGCACTCGTGGAAACCGACCGCAACAGCTTGTAAACAATGGCACAGTCTTGGAGTGACTGGGCCCATCGTTGGTAGAGTTTTTCGCTGTTGGTAGAGAAGCTTTGTTTTGTGCCAAAAAGCGCCGTTAGACGAAATTGCAGTTACTTAATGCCGCCGTCAGTTAAAGGTCCACTGTATAACAAATTACTTCACACTGTTACCCCTCTTAATTGCATCAAGATTTTAGAGATTCTGGCAACCATGAGGAATACCAAATACAGGTCCCCCTCAACATTCACGTTTTCAACTTTCACGGGCTTCACACATTCGCGAATTCCCAACCGCCAAATTCCCAGCCACCAAATTCCCAGCCGCCAAATCATATTTAAATTTCCCGCCACCAATGCGAGTCCCTACTACCCTCCCACCGACCCCCGCAACTGGCAGCCAGCCCTCCCACCACTCAGTGTGGCGAGTGTTTTGTTTGTTCATTATTTGCTATTAAACTACAGTATAAATAATGTAAACCCATTCATGACTGCATATTGGAATGGCAATTCGGACAGGTATTAGACGGTGACATGTGTTTACTCTTGAACACTGTAAAGAATTAAACATTTCTACTACAGCTAATAATAACAATAGTAAATAATAATAATAATAATAATAATAATAATAATAATAATAATAATAATAATGATATAATTGAAGAAGGAAATTGTACAAAAATACGAGGGAGTGGTTGACACATCGTCAGTGTGGCTTTGTTTATGCTGGAGTGAACATTAGTCTCCGTGCTCTTCCAAACATTTCACAATAATTCATTGTGTTTGGTGCTTGTAGATTGAGTGTGACTGGAGTGGTAGAGGCAGTGATTGAGGAAATGGTATTTAATAACATACATGTTAATAATAATACATGTTATTAATAATATGTACTATTATTATTTATAACATGTTATTAAATACATACAAATAATAATACATGTTATTAATAATAACATGTACTATTATTATTTATAACATATATGTTATTAAATACCACTGCCTCAACCGCTGAATTATTGTGAAATGTTTGGAAGAGCACGGAGACTAATGTTCACTCCAGCATAAACAAAGTCACACTGACGATGTGTCAACCACTCCCTCGTATTTTTGTACAATTTCCTTCTTCAATTTTATCGTATTTATTATTATTATTATAATAATTATTATTATATTATTATTACTATTGTTATTATTAGCAATAGCAGAAATGTTCGATTCTTTGCAGTGTTCAAGAGTAAACACATGATGTCACCGTCTAATACCTGTCCGAATAGCCATTCCAATATGCAGTCATGAATGGGTTTACATTATTTATTCTGTAGTTTAATAGCAAATAATGAACAAACAAAACACTCACCACACTGAGTGGTGGGAGGGCTGGCTGCCAATTGCGGGGGTCGGTGGGAGGGTAGTAGGGACTCGCATTGGTGGTGGAGTCGAGATAAGATTTCGTTCGGATTTTTAACCCCGGAGGGTTAGCCACCCAGGATAACCCAAGAAAGTCAGTGCGTCATCGAGGACTAACTTATTTCCATTGGGGTCCTTAATCTTGTCCCCCAGGATGCGACCCACACCAGTCGACTAACATACATGTTATTAACATACATGTTATTAAATAACATACGTTATTAAAGCATAACATGTATATATCTAGTACAATTTACGACATTTTCATGTATTTTATGATTATTCATGGTTCAACAAGTTAAGGAAGCAGTATTGTAATATATTTCCCTACAATATATTGGGGCACCAAACATTCACGGTTTTTCAACATTCGCGAGGCTCTTGATCCCCTAACCCTCGCGAATGTTGAGGGAGACCTGTAGGTGTTTGTTTAGTGTGGTACCTGTGTAGTGTCCTGCTACAGTTTTCCACTGGCATTATTTTAGCTCAGCATCAGAATTACAGTAATATTTTGATGTGGAGTGAACAACAGTATGTGGTGCATATTTAGCAGGTTTAGGGAACTAAGGAAGGATAGTGTGTGGGGGGGGGGGGGCATAAAATTAAAGCTTCAGGGGACCCGATGGTTGCCTTCTGTTGTGATACAGATTATAATAATAGAGGGGAGAGGGCAGGCTAGTAATGGCAACTGTGGTGTCTAGAAAAAAATTACCATCACTGACAACTTTTCGAACAATTCTGTAATTGATGCACTTTGTCCATTGTTTCCAAGTTAATCAACCCAACTGACAAGTCCACTACCAAATATCTGAACACATACACTTCCTCCATTCTCACTACAACCTGATCTCCAATCTTTCATTCCCTAAATTTTTTGTTACCCCTCATCACCTTACTCTTTCCA
>NW_026464294.1:0-14395 GCF_026875155.1 Cherax quadricarinatus
CCCAAAAAACCGATGTGGACAGAGACATCTCGGGAATTTTTTTTCGGAATTCTAAAACCCACACCAACAATGCTACAGCAGCAGCAGACGATGCTACAGCAGCAGCAGAGATGCTACAGCAGCAGCAGACGATGCTACAGCAGCAGCAGACGATGCTACAGCAGCAGCAGACGTGCTACAGCAGCAGCAGACGGTGCTACAGCAGCAGCAGACGGTGCTACAGCAGCAGCAGCGGTGCTACAGCAGCAGCAGACGGTGCTACAGCAGCAGCAGCGACGGTGCTACAGCAGCAGCAGACGGTGCTACAGCAACAGCAGAGTGCTACAGCAGCAGCAGACGGTGCTACAGCAGCAGCGAATGCTACAGCAGCAGCAGCAGCTGACAGTGCAGCAAGCAGCAGCAGCTGACAGTGCTGCAGCAGCAGCAGCAGCACTGTACCACCAATAGTAGCGATGGTTGATTGGGGTTCATTATACAACCTGGCCAGCTCGGAGACACGCACTCCACTTTCATACTTATCAATGATCTTTTCTTCATCTCTATAGTAATTCTCACCCTTATTGCTGTAGGGTTGGCACTAGAAGCTTTCTTGGGGCCCATGGTCACTTATTTTCCAGATAAAATCACCAAAAACACTGTAATAATACGAAATGTTACGATTGTATGCTTGGATGCTACCGCGGAGGCTGGCTGGTAAACAATGCCACCGGCGGAACATGTGAGGCTGGCTAAGGCGCACATTGGATGCGTCTCGGACGAACAGCGGTGAGCGGGTTTTTGAGCGGTATGTGAGGCAAAATTTTCGCGATTAAAGTGAGCGGTATGTGGAATAAACGGTATGTGATGCCAACGGTATGCGGGGGTCCACTGTACTAGTTTGTGAGTTTAGCAATGTGAATGCTTTTGTTTTGGCACAGTACATAGTTTCAGTATTGGAGTATCATAGGATTCATTATTTTAAGATTGAGATTAATATTTCTGTTTATGGTCAAATGGGTGAGTGAGTGTAAGTGTGACTAATTGGATTTACATTATTTCTTATGGAGAAAATTAATTCAGCTAACGATAAATTCAGCTAAGGACAAGCTCTCTGGAATGGATTAAAATCGTGGTTGATGGTCCACTGTATATTAGAGCATTTTATTAATAGTGCCATATTACCAGCATTTCTGGACAATTACTTGACTGTATCTACTGTAATTCATGATAGTAAACAACCCTTTACTAACATTAACCCTTTGAGGGTCGGTCACGTACAAGTGCGTCATTGCAGCCAGGTTCGGTCACGTACAAGTACGTCATTGCAGCCAGGTTCGGTCACGTACTTGTACACTAAATTCTAGCACCTTCAAATCTGGTGGAAGAAAGATGGCAGGCCTACAGTATGAAAGAATGGGTCTGTGTGATCAGTGTGTGCAGCATAAAAACATCTTGAAGCACATTGTACATAATAATAAAAAAAAATCGACTGTGTTTTTGGTTTAAAACAGCGACTTTCTAGTGAAATTTTTGTATGGAAATTTATGTTTATTCTCGTTTCTTGGTCTGTTTGATAAAATGGAAATATATTACAGAATTAGAGATATTTGATTGGTTTCACATGACAATTACCTTGAAATTGACTCAAATTAGCGAAAATGATCGATTTTTCCCGATGTTAAAGAGTAACAATTTCAACCATGCTCCAATGCACGTCAACTGGTGATTTCTAATATTCTTTCACATTTGTGCTGATATCATTTATATTGCTTTTACAATGATGCAGTAGTATAATAACAGGAAAACATTCTATTTTCTGTGAGAATAAAAATTCAAAATGGAAAGCAAAAGTAATGTAAGAGGGGTCTAGAGAGTAACTAATGAACAGATAAATGTTATTTTAGTGCCATGAATGTCTCTCTTGTTTATTCTGGCCCCTGTTTTGAAATTTTGGCATCTTCGAAATTTCCCAAATTGCAAATTTTGACCACTTTATTGGTATTGAAATTGGGAAATGGGTGGATCTTGTACTCAGTTGATAAAAAAATGGAGCTCTAGGGAAAGCTATGATTTTAGTCAACTGAAAACTTTGGGAAATTTGGGCCCCCGAAAATAGGGCTCAAAGTGAGCAAAATTGCCCACTTTGGTCTGCTAACTTCGCAAGAGCTTAATTCCGTAAGTTTTTCATCAAATTTCATACTTTTGGTGTTATTATGATTGGAAAAAAGATTCTCTAATCATTTCACAAGAAAAATAATTTTTTTTCAAAAAATTTTTCGACCCTGATAACGAGTTTGGAAAGAGGGCCTTCAACCTCAAAGGGTTAAAAATAAGCTTGTTAAATTCATAGTTTATTACAGTGGACCCCGGTTAACGATTTTAACCCGGGTGCAAGAGGGGTAATTGTTATGCGAAATAATCGTTATGTGAATGAATTTTCCCCATAAGAAATAATGGAAATAAAATTAATCTGCAAGACACCCAAAAGTATGAAAAAAAAATTTTTTTACCACATGAAATGTTAATTTTAATACAAAACAAACTGAAAAAGGCATGCACAATTACATGACACTTACTTTTATTGAAGATCTGGTGATGATTGATGGGATGGGAGGAGGGAGAGAAGATGTGTTAGTGTTTAGAGGGGAATCCCCTTCCATTAGGACTTGAGGTAGCAGTCCTTTTCTGGGGTTACTTCCCTTCTTCTTTTAATGCCACTAGGGCCACTTCAGAGTCACTGGACTTCTTTCGCACAAGATAATCTGTCCATAGTGGCCTGTACCTCTCTTCCTTTATGACTTGCCAAAAGTGTTCCACAACTTGTCAGTGTAATAACCCACCAGCACAGGCTTGCAATAGCTGTTTTGAGGGTGTGTTTTCATCCATGAAGGTTTGCATTCAAGCCATTTTGGGCACAGATTTCCTTTATCTTTGTAGTAGGCAACTTCTTCAATTTTCTCTTCCCCTCCTCTGAACCAGTTTCCCCAGGTCTGGCCTCTTGCTCTGAAGTTGATCTATCAGCTCATCAGTGGTTAGTTCTTCATTGTCCTCCTCCACCTCTTCCACACCCTCCCACAACCCCCAACCCAAGGACTTTCCAATGCCACAAGGGGATTCCTCAACTGGAATAATCCTCTCAGGGTTAGCCTCAAACCTTCAAAATCCCTTTTGTCTACACATCTGGCCACAGTTTCTTCAAGAGATTTCAAGGTCTTCTTTAGTCACTCCCTCCCAAGCCTTACCCATAAGGTTTACACAATTGAGGAATTAAAGTGCTCTCTCCAAAACTCTCTTAGGTCATTGAGTTTCTGAGGTCACTACAAAGCACCTTTCAAACAGAGCTTTTGTGTACAGTTTTTTGAAGTTTGCAAAAACCCTGCTGGCCCATGGGCTGCAGGAGAGGAGTGGTTTTAGGAGGCAAAAACTTCACCTTAATGAAGCTCATGTCCCCATAAAGTCGCTCTCCAGTCTGTAGGATGCCCAGGGGGCATTGTCTAACACCAGGAGGCACTTAAGGTCTAATTTCTTTTCAGTTAGGTAATTTTTCCCACATTGGGGGCAAATGCATGGTGTAACCAGTTATAGAAAAGTCCCTAGGGGACCATGCCTTACTGTTTGCCCTCCACAGCACACACAAATTATCCTTGAGGACATTCTTTTCCCTGAACGCTCTGGGAGTTTCAGAGTGATACACTAATAAAGGCTTAACTTTGCAATCACCACTAGCATTGGCACACATCAACAAAGTAAGCCTGTCTTTCATAGGCTTATGTCCTGGGAGTGCCTTTTCCTCCTGAGTAATGTAGGTCTGTTGGCATTTTCTTCCAGAACAGGCCTGTTTCATCACAATTAAACTTGTTCAGGTTTCAGTCCTTCACTGTTATGTACTCCTTGAATTCCTGCAATATTTTTCAGCCGCTTTGTGGTCCGAACTGGCAGCCTCCACCATGCCTTATCACACTATGGATGCCACTACGCTTTTAAATCTCTCAAACCAACCTTTGCTGGCCTTAAATTCACTCACATCTCACTAGTTGCAGGCATTTTTTTAAATTAAATCCTCATGCAACTTCCTAGCCTTTTCACATATGATCGCTTGAGAGACGCTATCTCCTCCCTAGCTGTTTTTCATTTATCCACCCAATAAGAGTCTCTCAACATCTTCCATCACTTGCGATCTTTGTTTCGAAAACACAGTTAACTTTGGCAAGAACGGGCTTCCTTGATTGTCTTTCTGGTGCCCAAAATTAGTAGCGATGGTTGATTGGGGTTTCTTGTACAACTTGACTAGGTCGGCGATACGCACCCCACTTTCATACTTATCAATGTTTCTCTTTCTTCATTTCAAGGGGAATTTCTCACCTTATTGGTGTAGGTTGGCATAGAAGCTTTCTTGGGGCCATGGTAAATTATTTTCCAGAAACAGCACCGAAAACACTGTAATAATACGAATATTCGAGTGTATGCTTGGATGTTACCTGGAGGTGGCTGGTAAACAATGGCACGGGCGGCACATGTGAGGCTGGTGGGGCGCACATTGGACGCGTCTCGGACGAAAATTGGTGAGGGGTTTTTAATCGGTATGCGCGGCAAAATTTTTGCGATTAAAGTAAGCGGTTATGCGGATTAATCGCTATGTGATCCCAATCGTTTTGCGGGGGTCCACTGTATTTCTATAGCTTATTTAGCTCGTGTTGGGACCCAGTCCTTGGAGGCACTATTTGTGTATGTAATCTTTTGTCTACTACCCCACAGAATGGAAAGGGGTGTATAACAATTGTCAAATTAATCAATGTTGAGTAAGGTATGCCAGTGATCTCACCAAACTTGTCAAGTCACCGACTGGTTATGAGAATTCTCTCATATTTTTTCCTGGCAAAGAATTTTCACATACATTAAATTAGTAAAATTATTAGCAATTACTAATTTTACATAACTGAACCTATCATAGCCAAATTATGATGCTGAATATCTCCTGGTTATATTTTAACAGAGGGCCCCAAATCGTGGATATATTATTAAGTATTTGGAGAAGAAACTTCAGACTAGTAAACATGGAGGGCTAAAAACCTGTGATACCCCCTAATTCCTTCCCAAGATGAGACCAGCAACATTTGTACTAGCTTTTGCATATCAACTGTTTTGTTAAGTAACAGGAAGAGCAAATGTTAGGAGAGTAAGTTTTTATTTAGAAATCTAAAAATGGTTTTGCAAACAGTAATATAAATTTGTGCTGTAGTTCTGAGGGCAATACATTTTGTATACTACATGTATATATACTGTATTATGGTGCACTATTTAGATTTAACCAAGGGAAAACCCCAATAAGTCTAATAATGTGACTTTCCCATACTTACCATCCCACCTATGATTTGACCTGGGTCCTTTTATTTGTGAGCCAGTAGTGCTAACACTGCACTTCTCTAATGGACATTAATTTGTATAGAGGGCCAGTGTATTACCATATGTAATGTACCTTAGTTAAATGTTGTAACCTGTGGCATTTGTGATGTTAATGGATCTCTTATGATTGGTAGCAGTATGATGCACAGTACCAACAAGATGAGGAATAAGAGGGCATGTGCAATGCCTGGGTATCTTTATTGTGAAGATGTTTAAC
Source organism: Cherax quadricarinatus (assembly GCF_026875155.1). Classification (NCBI taxonomy): domain Eukaryota; kingdom Metazoa; phylum Arthropoda; class Malacostraca; order Decapoda; family Parastacidae; genus Cherax; species Cherax quadricarinatus. The sequence continues at coordinate 5,600 of NW_026464294.1, forward strand.
CAATCAGTGCCTTTATCAATTCAGTATAGGGGTTTTTTTAGAAAGTGTGAAACTGGAGACATTTAAAAGATGAAAATGGTGGCCCTCTTCATCTAGGCTTCATCTAGGCCTCTCCTCACTTAGTGACGTACTCGTTTACCAGTGACTCAGACTTATGATGAGCTCTCTGACCAGTATGCATATCTAAATAATGTAATGTATATTAGAGCTGATTTCTTCTATTCTGTTTTTTTACAGTATACAGTTTCAGTGGACCCCTGGTTCGTGATACTAATCCGTTCCTGGAGTCATCGTAAACCAAAAATATCGGAAAGCGAATCAATTTTCCCATAAGAAATAATGGGAAAACAAATTAATCTGTGCAAGACACCCAAAAGTATGAAAAAAAACTTTTACCACATGAAATATTAAGTTTAATGCAATAGAATAGTAATTATAATAACGACAATAACAATAAATAACAATAAATAACGAAAAAAATAATTGACACTTACCTTTAAAGAAGATCTGGTGATGATTGATGGGATGGGAGGAAGGGGGAGGTGGACGGTTTTTAACATTTAGAAGGGGAATCCCCTCCATTAGGACTAGAGGTAGCAAGTCCTTTTCCGGGGTTACTTCCTTTCTTCTTTTATGCCACTTGGACCAGGTTGAGAGTCACTGGACCTCTGTTTGCACAACATATCTGTCCATAGAGGCTGTACCTCTGTTCCTTTATGATTTCCTAAGTGGTTCACAACATTGTCAGTGTAATAGTCACCAGCCGGCTTGCAATAGCTGTCTGAGGGTGATTTTTATCCATGAATGTTTGCACTTCAAGCCACTTTGCACAGATTTCCTTAATCTTTGAAGTAGGCAACTTCTTCAATTTCTCTCTCCCCCCCTCCGAAGCAGTTTCCTCAGGTTTGGCCTCTTGCTGTTGAAAATGATCTAGCAGCTCATCAGTGGTTAGTTCTTCATTGTCCTCCTCCACCAACTCTTCACATCCTCCCCACTAACCTCCAACCCAAGGACTTCCCCCCAAAGCCACAGTGGATTCCTCAACTGGCATAGGCTTCTCAGGGTTAGCCTCAAACCCTTCGAAATCCCTTTTGTCTACACATTCTGGCCACAGTCTTTTCCAGGCAGAGTTCAAGGTCCTCTTAGTCACTCCCTCCCAAGCCTTACCTATAAGTTTTACACAATGAGGATGTAAAGTGATCCCTTTCCAAAACTCCTTTAGAGTCAATTGAGTTTCTGTGGTCACTTCAAAGCACCTTTCAAACATAGCTTTTGTGTACAGTTTCTTGAAGTTGGGAAATGACCTGCTGGTTCATGGCTGCAGGAGAGGAGTGGTATTAGGAGGCAAAAACTTGATCTTAATGAAACTCATGTCCTACAAAGTCGCTTGACAAGTCTGTAGGATGGGGCCAGGGGATTGTTAATACCAGGAGGCACTTTAAAGGGCTAATTCCTTTTCAATTAGGTAATTTTTCACAGTGGGGCAAATGCATGGTTAACCAGTCATAGAAAAAGTCCCTAGTGACCCATGCCTTACTGTTTGCCCCCCACAGCACACACAAATTAGCCTTGAGGATATTCTTTTGCCTGAACGCTCTGGGAGTTTTAGTGATACACCAATAAAGGCTTCACTTTGCAATCACCATTAGCATTGGTACACATCAACAGAGTAAGCCGTCTTTTTATAGGCTTATGTCCTGGGAGTCCTTTTTCCTCCTGAGTAATGTAGGTCCTGCTTGGTAATTTCTTCCAAAACAGGGCCCGTTTCGTCACAATTAAACACTTGTTCAGGTTTCAATCTTCAGCCTCTATGTACTCCTTGAATTCATGCACATATTTTTTCTGCTGCTTTGTGGTCTGAACTGGCAGTCTCACCATGCCTAATCACACTATGTAACCCCTACGATTCTTAAATCTTTCAAACAACCTTTGCTGGCCTTAAATTCACTCACATCACCACTAGTTGCAGGCAATTTTTTTACCCAAAACGTCATGCAACTGCCTAGCCTTTTCACAAATGATTGCTTGAGAGATGCTATCTCCTGCTATCTGTTTTTCATTTATTTCCCCACCAATAAACAGTCTCTCAACCATTTTCTAACACTTGCAGTTATCTGTTTCGTAATCACAGTTGCACCTTTTGCAAGAGCAGCTTCCTTGATTGCCGTTTTCCTGCTCACTATAGAGAGATGGTTGATTGGGGTTTACTATCCAAATGACAGCTTTCCCACACACGCACTCCACTTTCGTCCCTTTTAATTATCTCTTTCTTCATTTCAATAGTCATTAGACCCTTGGTCTCGAAGTTGGCATGGGAGCTTTCTTGGGGCCCATGGTGACTTTTTTGCAAAAACAGGCACCAAAAAACAGTGATAATATGGATAATATGGAATGTACGGAATTATCCATTAATGCCGCGCACATGGCTGCTTGTAAACACTGGGCCACCGGGATCAGTTCAGGCCAAACTGGACACGTCTCGTACGACCCATCGCATACGGTTTTGTATCGGTAGGTGAGGCAATTTTCTGCGATATATTGCATCGTTACGGGTTTTTCGGATACCGATAGCATAGAACCGGGATCCACTGTATTTACTGTATAAACATTTAAAAATACAGCCTCTCCTCACTTAAACCCTTTCAGTTCGGAGGGACCCTGATCCCTTAAACACACTGTCGAAAATTAAAAAAAAAAAAAAATTTTTTCATATGAAATGAGAGAGAATTTTTCCCTTGGTAATGACAGCAAAATTTGATGGAAAAAGAGCTAGAACTTTGGCGTAGTTTACGGGCTGACACGCTCTCAAGCCGTAATTTATGGGACTGCACTGGAAAAGGGTTAATGGATGGGAAACCGTTCTAGGGCACGTTGTTAATGAATTCATCGGTAAGTGATGAGCATTTGTAATGGTAATGAGTTTGTGTCAACCATTTTTGATACTGTTTTAAATGTTACCTTTGCACATTTATAACACTTTGGTAATTTTTTTTAAATGTTACAGTAGGTACTGTCCCGTTGAATACGAATAGAGGAAGTCAGCTCTAATAATACAGTGGCCCAGTTTTTGTCCTTAATCATTCCAGAAGGTCAGTCAAAATCCAAAATGGATGAAAATGAAGTAATATTTTCTAAGAAATAATGAAATACAATTAATATGTTCCAGACACCAAAAAATATTAACAAAAATTTACCATACAGAAAACTATGAGAAATAAATATAAATGACTATTTTAACCCTTTCAGGCGTCCAAGGCCAAAATCTGAAGGGGTGCCCATGTCCAAAGAAATTTGAAAAAAAAAAAATTTCTTACAGAATTAAAAAAAATTTTTGTGAAGGTAATAAAACAAAAAAAAAATTTGACACACTTACCGAGATCAGCGGCGGAAGTTGACCCAAAATGCTGGGTGGGGGCAACATCAGTGACTTCCGCAAAAATCCATTTTTTTATTTTACTTTTTTATACTTCTTTTCTTTTCTAATTTTTTTCTTTTTCTAGTAACATTTGTGGCCTGTGAGACCAATATAATGTATATATTGTATAAGTGTACACTCATTGTATTCCAACACTAACCACTAATTGGTTATCATTTATGTTACAAACTTGTTTACCAAATTTATTGTAAACTAAAAGGATGAAAATTTTTAGTGCGGTTATTGTGTTGAATACAACGGTACCATATAGTAACATATGGTACAATGGTGCCATAGGGTGCAATGGTACCATATAGTACAGTTGTACCATATGGTACAATATGGTACAGTGGCACATGATACAATGGTACCATATGGTAGAATATGGTACAATGGCACCATTTGGTACAATAGTACCATATGATTCAATGGTACCATATGGTGCAATGGTACCATGTGGTACATTGTACCATACAGTACAATGATACTATATGGTACTGTTGTATTCAACACAATAAACACACTTATATTTTCATCATTATTTTGTTTACAATAATTGTTTACAACAAAAATATGCAAGAATGTTGTATATTAGTAATGTTCTATTATATATTTACAAATGTACAGGAACTGGACATGTTCCTTGACGTGGATGACAATGTGCTTTGTCTTGGAAACTGCAGAGTCAGTAGCTAGCTTGCCTCGCCTCTCACTCAGTCTTGGCTGGTGTCTCATGCCACCAACACCTACTATTAACCATATGGTACATGGTATCATTTGTTACAGGGTACCATATGGTACATTGTACTATATGGTATAGGATACTATGCAGTACAGGAAAACATATGGTGCAGGGTACCATATTGTGCAGGGCACCATATGGCACAGGGCACCATATGGCACAGGGCACCATATGGCACAGGGCACCATATGGCACAGGGTACCATATGGCACAGGGTACCATATGGCACAGGGTACCATTGCAAGGGTACCATATGGCACAGGGTACCATGCAAGGTACCATTGGCACAGGGTACCATATGGCACAGGGTACCATATGGTATAGGGTACCATATGGCACAGGGTACCATACAGTACAGGACACCATATGGTACAGATACAAGGATCCCTATGGAAATAAGTCACCCTGACTTTTTTGGGTTATCCTAGGATTTTATACATATGCTGCTATGTATAATTAATCCAGTAATTGTATTTCTGTACACCTGAATAAACTTACTCAAGCGCATGTGGCATCGTAAGTAAGTTTATTTAGGTATACACAAATAAAGTTACATAGATTATCATACTTAGCACATGTTTGGAGAACCTAGGATAACCCAAAAAAGTCAGACTTATTTCCATTAGGGTCCCTGTACCCTGTACTACATGGTATAATGTACCATATGGTATAATGTACCATATGGTATAATGTACTGTATGGTACAATGTACCATATGACACATTGTACCATATGGTACCATTGTATGACATGGCACCAATGTATCATATGGTACCATTTATTTATTTATTAATTTGAACATGATACAGTGAAGTACAAAGTTATTACAGTGCAACATGCCAAAGCCCCTTGTATGCAGATCATTATGAGCTGGCTTAAAATTAACTTAAGATTAACTAAGCAATGATATATTCAGTGGTAAAAACATTATTGTAAACAGATAACAATTTAGCACAAATGAGTATTACAAAGACAGGTCATATGGTCATTTATTGTGTTGCTGAGCATTCAGTAGAATGGAGTATTCTGTTAGGTAATGTAATTAAAAAATAGTTTGATTGGGTCACAGGTTAGACATTTATGAGATACAATAATGAGAAACATTTATGAGATACAATTTCTGAGATACAATTATTCAGTATTTATTTAGTTGTGGGTGAGTAAGTGATTTTTGAGAAGAGATTTGAATTTATAAACAGTGTTTCTTTTATATTCACAGGTAATGAATTCCAGATTTTAGGGCCTTTTATGTGCATTGAGTTTTTGCAAAGCGTGAGATGGACACGAGGAACATCAAAGAGTGATCTGTGCGTTGTGTTATGGTCATGTGTTCTGTTGAGGTTGGTAAGGAGACATTTGAGGGGAGGGTTTTTATCAGCGTTAATTGTTCTATGAATGTAGTAGGTGCAGTAATAAGTATGGATGTTTTGTATGGTGAGTAGGTTTAGAGTTTTGAATAATGGTGGAGTGTGCTGCCTCTAGTGGGAATTTGTTATTCTGACTGCAGCCTTTTGTTGGGTAATTAATGGTCTGAGATGGTTTATTGTTGTTGAGCCCCATGCACAAATTCCATAGGTGAGATAGGGGTAAATAAGCGAGTGATATAGGGCCAGGAGGGCTGACTGTGGAACATAGTACCGTATCTTCGATAGTATGCCTACGGTCTTGGAAATTTTTTTGGAAATTTGTTGTATATGTGTTTGAAATTTGAGTCTATTATCAAGGTGGATTCCTAAGAATTTTCCCTCTGAGTTTTGTGATAGGTGAACTGTTTATCATTATGTTAAGATGGACGTCTGTAGCTCTGTTACCAAACTGAATGAAGTAGGTTTTGTCAGTGTCTAGAGTAAGTTTGTTAGTACTCATCCAGGTAGATATTTTCTGTAATTTGGTATTTACAGTATTGGCTAGCGTGACTGGGCTAGGGTGAGAGAAGACGTATGTAGTGTCATCTGCAAATAGTGTGGGTTTGAGTAGTTGCGATGCATTTGGTAGGTCATTTATGTATATGAGAAAGAGAAGCGGGCCTAGGACACTTCCCTGTAGGACACCAACTCTAATTGGCTGTGCAGAAGAGTTTGCCCTGTTTGTGTACGTACACATATTGACTTCTGTTGCTGAGGTAAGACTTTAGGTAGTTGAGGGAGTGCCCTCTTATACCATAGTGCGACAATTTTATATGGAGCAAGTCATGGTCAGCTGTATCAAAAGCTTTACGTAAGTCAATGAAGATCCCCAGTGGGACTTCTTTTTTCTCTATTGCAGTGTATATGTGCTCTAACATGTGTATAATAGCATCATTAGTATTTTTATTATGGTTTATTATGGTTCAAAACCATAGAATTCCTCTTCAGCTCTACTTCCATCAGTCTTAGAACTGTAAGTTGTGAAGAGGAGAGTCAGAATTCACCCGGAGAGTGAGTGGGGAGTGAGAGCTTCCTTGCCGCCAGGCACAATGAACAAAACCACTTAGGCGGCATTCTCACAATGCCATGCGGGCGTCCAGATTTTTTCTATAGTGTGCACACTGACCACCCAGACCCATTCTCTCAGATGTAGGCCTATCAGCCTTCTCGTGCTAAATTTGACGCCGCTAGAATTTTGGCATAGATCTACGGTTTGGACCCTCAACGTAAAGCCGTAGATCTACGGCACAGACCATGAAAGGGTTAATGGATAAATGAACACTTAAATCACTTTTTGCCTTTATTGAAGAGATTTATTGGCATATGGAAAATGGTGAGGAGAGGAGAGGGAGGAGAGGTTATTGTTTGGAAGGGGAATCCTCCTCCATAAGGACTACAGGTATCAAAGCCCTATCTGGGGTTACTTCCCTTCTTTGTCTTTTACTGGCACTAGGACCAGCTTGAGAGTCGCTGGACCATGCAGACATGGCTTGCAACAGCTTTGTTAGGGTGATATTTCTCCACCAACTTTTTTTGCGAGACAGGGCTCCAGTGACTCTCAAGCTGGTCCTAGTGGCATTAAGAAAGAGAGAAGAGAAGTAACCCCAGAAAAGGACTTCGTACCTGAGGTCTTGATGGAAGGGGATTCCCCTTCCAAACAGTAAATAATCCAATCTCTCCCCTCCTCCAGTCTTCCATACACTAAGAAGAATCGCCCATAAAGGCAAGTGATATGCTGTTAATGTTTCATTCATCATGTCCCATTGTACTGTGTATGTACTACATCTATATTTCATGTAAAAAAAGTTTTTGTTTTAATTCTTCTGGGTGTCCGGAACGGATTAACCCTGTCTGGAACGGATTAACCCTGTTGCATAAGCTGTACTAGTACGGCTTGCGCACCAGGATTATTGACGTACTAGTACGTGTAAATTCTAGTGCCTTCATATCTAGCGAGAGAAAGCTGGTAGGCCTACATATGAAAGAATGGGTCTGTGTGGTCAGTGTGCACAGTATAAAAAAATCCTGCAGCACACAGTGCATAATGAGGAAAAAAAACTTTGACCATGCTTTTGGTTTAAAACAGTGACTTTGCACTGTAATTTTCGTATGGTATTTATGGTTGTATTCTAGTTTTCCTGGTCGCATTTTATAGAATGGAAGACATATTACAGAAATTGAGATGATTTTGATTAGTTTAACAATGAAAAGTGCCAAAGTTCAAAAGTAAACAGATCATGCCACAAGTCCAATACACGTCAACTGGTGAGTCTGATATTCTTTCACAAGTGCGCTGATATTAGTTATACCATTTCTACACTAATGCAATAGTCTGCATAACAGTAAATCTTCTATTTTTTGTGAGAATAAAAATTCAAAGTGGAAAGCAAAAGAAATGTAAGAGGGGCCTGGGGACGTGACTAATGAACAGAGGAAATGTTACGTTAGTGCCAGGAATGTCTGTCTTGTTTATTCTGGACCCTATTTGGAAATTGGCATCTTTTGAAATTTGTGTGAAATTAGCAAAATTGCTAATTTCTGACCACTTTATTGGATAGTTGAAATCGGTAAACGGGTGGTTTCTTGTACTCATTCGGTAGAAAAAAATGGAGTTCTAGTGAAATAGTTGTGATTTTTGTCGACTGGTACACTGGAATTGGCAGAAAATAGGGCTCAAAGTGGGCAAAATCGCCGGTGTAAACATCGTCGAGACCGCTAACTTCGCAAGAGCATAATTCCATAAGTTTTCCATTAAATTTCATACTCTTGGTGTCATTATGATCGGGAAAAGATTCTCTGTTTTCCTAAGAAAAAATAATTTTTTTGTTTTTTTCCGAAAAATTTTCGTTTCTGAGGACAAGTTTAGGAGAGGGCCTCTTGACCCTGAAAGGGTTAATTGTATTTACATTATTTCTTATGCTTGTATGCTCCTTGTTTAACCCCTTCAGGGTCCATGGCCAAAATCTGAAGTGGTGCTCCAGTGTCCAAGAAATTTTGAACAAAAAAAAAAATTTTTTTCTTACAGAATTAAAGAGCATATTTTTGTGAGGGTAATAAGAAAAAAAAAAAAATTCTGATCAGTACTTACCGGGATACAGTGCCAAGAAGTTTGTCCAAAATGATGTGGTGGCGGCAACATCGACGAATTCCACATACGCACATTACTTTATTTAGCGGTTTTTGTAGTTTTTTCTTTTCTTTTCCAATTTTTTTTTTTCCTACTAAATTTTTGG
>NW_026464295.1:0-2500 GCF_026875155.1 Cherax quadricarinatus
AAAAATTGACCGCAAAAAGCATGTTTTAAACATAGAGACGAGTTGGCACCTCTAAATTTTTCAAGAAGCAAAACTATTATTAAAAAACGATTAAAGACGGAGAAAATGCATTGAACTGCACTAATTTCTGTCAGTAACACTATAAAGCAAAACCCGGGTAGTTACAGTATTTCAAAATTACTAAGCAAGAGGATATTACCCATCCTGGGAACTGGTGTTACTTGAGCCAGCGTCCCTCTCTTGCCTCACCCCCTTATTTCCTTTAAACCCCTAAAATACTACAACTACTACACTATACTACTTACAAACTACCCCCTCTACCCACGCGTCACCTCACCTACTCCTCCCACTATATATAAAATGTTTCTTATTTTCTTTATTAGGACTGAAGAACCCACTCGTGGCAAAAGTTTCCTTTAATAAATGTCCTAAATGTAATAAGTGTTTTTTTTCCACATCTTGTGGGTACCCCATCCTTTTCCCTAGAAACAGATAATTTGATAAATTGACACAGGCAACTTTTGGGTATCTTTTTTTGGGGAAACGTTTCCCCACAGTGGCTTCATCAGTCCAACTGGGGAGAAATTTGAAAAAACAGGGGAGAATGGGGGAATCAGTCCCCCAACCTTGAGTCGATGTTTTCAGTCCACAATCTCTATTAAAGATGATGGATAAACACATCGACCCCAAGGTTGAGGCAAATTACCTTCCTCCTCCTTTTCTTAAAGTTCCCTAGTTGGTGAGAAGCCATTTGGGGGGCGAAACTTTTCCTCAAAAAAGATACCCAAGAGTTCACATGGTCAAATTTTATCAACATGTCCGGTTTCCAGAACCTTCATCTACAAAAGACAGATAATGTTTTCTTTGGGGGTTCCATTCATTGGGGGGAAACCCCCCCCTCATTGCCTTTTGCATTTCATTCAAGACAAATTTTGTGAATGTATGGTTACAAAATTTCCCTATTATATACGTCTATTGTAATGAGAAGTGAACTTAGCCGTTATCAACACTAAGTGTACGCAAATGGGCCAAACTCTTTTCGCAACCCAAATTTAAATTGGGGTTCCCCCCAGGGGGTGTCCCCTTGGGCCCCTTTCTTTTCTCCTTTAAAAAATGACCCTTTCCAAAAAGTTTTGCAATTACTCAAACCCCGCTATTTGCAGAGACACACAAAAGTCTTCTCTCACCCGAGCCCCGCACGCTAGCCAATCTGTAAATACCGAATTTCAGAAAAATCTACCTGGGGGATAAAAAAACTTACACTAAACATTGACAAAACCTACTTCATTCATTTGGTAACAGAGCTTTCAGATTCCCTCTTAACTAATGTAAAAGGATCACCATCAAAACTAACAGAGGGAAAAAATTTTTAGGATCCACCTTGATAAAAGACTCAAATTTATACACATATACAACAAATTTTTAAAAAATTTCCCAAGACTTAGGCTACTATCGAAGATACGGTACTTGTTCCACGTCAGCCCCCCTGGTATACACTCTCTTTTTTACCCCTATCTCACCCTTTGGGAAATTTTGGGATGGGGGTCCCCAAAAACAATTTTCCATCCCGGGCCACTAATTACTCAACAAAAACTGCAGTTAAATGATGATAAATTCTCATACAGGCAGCACCTCCACCCAAAATTCAATACACTGAACCTATCACCATAAAAAACATCCATACTTATTACTGACCTTTCATCATAGAACACTTAAATCTGTATTAAACCCCCCCTCAAACATCTCCTTGCCAACCTAACAGAACACATGACCATAACACAAGGGACAGATCACTCTTTGTGTTCCCCGTGTCCATCTCACACTTTGCAAAAACTCAATGCACATAAAAGGCCCTAAAATCTGGAATTCATTACCTGTAAATATAAAAGAAACACTACCTGTTTATAAATTCAAGTCTCTTCTCAAAGATCACTTACTCACCCAAAACCAAATAAATACTGAATAACTGAACCTTATAAATTGTATATCTTAAATGTTTCTCACAATTATATCACATAAATGTTAAACCTAAAACCCAATCTAACTTTATTATTTTTTTAAATACACTACCTAACAAAATACTCCATACGACTGAATGTACAGCAATGCATTCAACCATATAACCTGTCTTTGTAATACTCATTTGTGCTTTATAGTTATCTGTTTACAATAATGTATTATCACTGATTTCATCATTGCTTAGTTAATTTTAAGCCAGCCCGAAATGCTATGCATAGTATAAGTGGCTTTGGCATGCTGCTCTTATCTGTATTTTTTTGTACCTCTATATGTATGCTCAAATTGTAAATAAATAAATAAAAAAAACACTGAATACGATGGAGGTCTCGAACAGATATTTGTTAGTGAATCGCCGGATCCTAAAAGCAGTGGTGTTGGATTAAGGTTGACTGTACTTAGACACAAAACAAATTGTCAGATATCTTCAACAGTCTTTTAGTTTAGGACTGAGTAGACTGAATTAGGTATTATAAAGCTGAAC